>MU271236.1:0-128802 GCA_021432655.1 Atractiella rhizophila | reverse complement strand
TCCCACCCGCGCTCCCATCTACCTCGGACCTGGGTACTCCCTCCAAGCGTTACAGCGCCAACGGCGCCGAATTGCGAACGAGAAGGCGGCGGAAAAGGCGTTTGGGTCGATCGAGTTCGCGCCGCTGGTCCAGGAGGAGGTGGTGAAGGAAGGAGGGAAGAGGGAGAGGGCGAGGGAGGCGGAACACTTTTTGGTTAGGGAGGAAACGCCGAAGAAAAGGAGGAAGTTGACGGTGCAGGAGTTGATGGGTCCGGATCATCAGCAGGAGGAGGAGGAGATGGAGGTAGAGGTCGAGGTCGAAGAGGAAGTCGCTCCTCCCGAGCCCGTACCCGTATCTGTGGAGGCACCCCTGGAGGTAGGAAGGTCGCAAGTGGGAGGGAAGAAGGCGAACGCTCTTTTTGAAACCCTGCCTAGCAATTTGAGGCAACTTACGAAGACTGCACCCGTCAAACCTAGTCCCTTAAGACAGGTCCAGAGGGTTGATACTCCATCTTCCCCCTCGGAATCATCTACAAATGGGGACCTCGGAAAGAGCGCGAGCGGACGGTTGAATCGATCTACGAAGACGGCGGATTTTATGTTGGATATCATTAAGGAGGAGGATGGGAAGAATGTGAGTATCCCCTCTGCAAGGGTAGGTTGAGGGAAATTGATGGCCTTGCGGCGCAGAAATTGAGCAAGATCGCAAATCCTTATGCTGCTGACTCTCAGGTCCTTGCTCGTGTTACGAGGCAGAGTGCAAAGGTACATCCTTTCCACTATCTCTAACGATGAGACTGATATGCGGGTAGGCGGGAAGCAAAAAGCCTGAAAAGGCGAAAAATCTAGTTCCGGTTAAGAAGCCTGACCCAGTACCTGAAAAGAAGAAAGAGACGGCGGAAGAACTTCTTGCCCGGACCATGCCTAAAGTACGTGCCTCCTATTCAAACCGTTTTCTCGTGAATAAATGTCATTTCTAGGAGTATCGCGGTAAGGAGAGGAAGTCAGAGCCCGCCACTGTGGCGAAGAAAGCAGAACCAGCCTCCATCCCAAAGAAGACGGAACCCGTTAAGCCGCCAGCATCCGTACCGCGCACTACGTCGAAAACCCAACTGCCTGACATACCCGTCTCCCTCTTCGCCCCTCTCGAATCGCATAAAAAGGATGTCGCTCCTCCTTCAGCAAAACCGCAACCAACTCTACAGAGCAAATCTAGCTCGCCGGTCGTCGTTCTTGATGATTCGGAGGGAGACGAAGAGATGGAGGTCGACGTCACCTCTTCACCGCCGAAGAGTATGGTCAGGAGGCAGGCGACGCCAGCGAAGAAGAGAACGCAGGTGCTCCCTGTTGAAGATGATGACGAGGAGGAGGAGGAAGCGGAAGGAGAAGAAGAGGAACGGAATGGCGACGAAGACTATGAAGAAGAGGAGGGTGACGATACTATCGCCGCATATCCGCGAAGTGCAGTTGAAGAAGAGGAGGAAGACGAACTAGACGCTGACATTGAGGAGGTTGCTCCACCAACACCTAAATCGAAGAAGGCCTCCCGATCAATATCTATCGAGCCCGCAGAGAGGAAGAATGCTGTTGCGCCGTCTACAAAGCCGACGACAACGAAGGAACCTCCCCGGTTCAATTTTGGGGCATCTAAAGGCACAACACAGGAAACTATGGCCCCTGCAGCAGCTAAACCGTTCAGTTTTAATCCTCCCACTACCTCTAGCACGTCTTCGACAAAATCTAACAGCCCGAACCCCGTTCCTACAACTGCCACCTTTGCATTCAAACCTCCTTCATCTTCCGTACCATTTGGTGCTTCATCGACAGCTACTGCAATCCCCTTCGGTGCTTCTTCGACTACAAGCTCATTCGGCGGCTCATCGATATTCGGAAAGACGCCTGACCCTGCTCCTGCAGCGATGGAAAAGAAGGCAGAGGTTCCAGGATCCGCTTTCGCCTCAAATTTTGGATCGTCCGCTTTCTCAAGCGCGGGTCAAACGTTTGGTGCGAAAACCACTCCTGCCTTCTCATTTGGGTCATCATCCACGGACAAGACGCTTACTCCTGCATCGTCCACTTTGCCTTCTTCGACGTTCGCGTTCGGGAAGTCGAATACGACTGCGTCAACAATGTCAGCTCATCCTGACTCGTTGAGTGAAGACGAGGCCCGCAAGAAGGTTTTCTCGATGCAAGCGGGAGAATTAAGAAAGTTTGATTTCTCGTCTGCAGCTCTACCTGGCGTCGGAGCACTGTTTGGAAAGAGCGGGGAAGATAGACTGGATAAAGAGGCGAGAGAGGAAGTGAAGGGAATGAGGGTTGAGGAGTTGCCTGTGTTTCGGTTTTCGTAATTCTTATTCCTGCAGATGAAGTCGAAAAATGGAACATTGGACTTTGAGGCTTCAATTGAGTCGGCCAATATGTTTGTTTCGTGTCTTGATGAAGTATGTGCCAAAATGTGCATGAGATTACATCCCTCATATATCTACTGCCTCGCCTCCACTCGCAACGCAACGCAAACCAAAAGAACGACAGCTACTCGATCTTGGCTTCTTCTTCTTTAATTTCTGTTATCTTCGACTCTTCCGACTCTTCGGCAGGTAGCGTAATGCCCAGCTGCTTCGAGATAATAATATCGAGGTCCTTAAGCTGTTTCAAGAGTTCCTGTTCCACACGTCAGCGCGGTTTCTAAGAGATACAAGTCAAAACATACCTCATTTCCGGGCTCCCAGCTCAATCCCAAAAGCAAAGCCTCTCTCGCCTCCTCCGTCTTCCTCCTCATCAACAAGACTCTCCCCAATCTCGCAAAAGCCTTCCCCATCCCAGGACCCTTTCTTCCCTCCAGCGCCTTCCTGACATCGATCTCCGCCCTCTTCCAGTCCTTGACTGCCATGTAAGCCGCGCTCCTGTTCATCAACAACGCATTTACTTCCTCCCTCGGATACTGGGCGGATTCCCATAAAGCACGGGAGGAGGCTACGGACAACCCGAGGGTGTACGCTTTGATGGCCTCTTGGGGACGCTGGTTCCTGAAATGCGTGTTTCCCTCTTCTCGCGCTTTCTGGATGGTCTGCGAACGCTGATTGGGGACGGGTTGGGGTGGTGGAGGGATGTTTTGGAGTTGTGGGGGAAGGTTGATGATGGTGGCGTGGATTTGGTTTAGTTGTTGGATGACGGACTGAGGAAGGTCGGGGGAGGTGGATGAGACTACGAAGGGTGGAGAGGGCGTCACGCTGCCGTCGAGTTAGCATGATGAAATTGTTGAAGGAGTACAAACCTGACGGGATGTAGGACGACTTGATCTTCGAGCTTCATGATAACGGTCACAGAGAATGTGTCGCCTTTGTAGAGAGTGAGATATCTTCAGTTCCTCGATTACCAATTGTTCAGACCTGTTGATGATCAAAGTCAGTTTATAGGTCCAGACATGAACAGGGAGGGCTTCAAGGAACAGAAAAGCCGTAAAAAAGGATCCTGTGAAGAGCTCAATCTAGACTCACAAACTTACCTGAGGAAATATCAGAGGGAATATAATGTACAGCTACTGTAATGCCAACGCAGAAACAGGAAGTTGAGAACACGTTGACTTCCGGTCTCAAAAGGTCCGAATCTTACGACACCATGACTCTGACTTACCTTAGTTCTTTAGATTTCGAAGTTAGGATGAACGGACAGGTTGTTGGATCATTTGCAATATGAGATCCAAAGCTCGAAGCGCGGAGATTGACTTTCTGAAAAAGAGAAAAAGAAAAGGGAGAGGGAGCAACACAGTGTCAGAAAGAAAGTGACAATGAAATGAAAAGATTTCAAAAAGCGCACACCCAGATGGTGCCGTGAAGCACTCAAATAGACCCAAACTATTGATTGTTAAATTGAAGAGCTACTGGATGGAGGCAAGGTCGTAAAAGGAACCCATAAAGTGAATACGTTTTGTTTACGTTCGAATCCGGTTCGTAGAGTGTCTTTTCCTCATTCAACATCCTTTCCTGTCCTCTTACTCACAGAAGGAAGGAGAGAAAACACCAGACTTACTCATGAGAAGGGCACAATCCTGTAATCGATTAATCCCTTGCTGCTCCACACACTTGTCTCTGTATGGCAAACTAAGGGGAGGCAAAAACACACAGGGATGTGCATAGGTTCACTGAAAGAAAGGAGGCCGAGTCAAAGTAACAAAAATGCATGTCCAAGTGAGTGTTGATGCACGGCAGATTAGCAGTCTGATTGCGTAGTTGAAGAGAGCTACTGGACACGACCCACGTTGCATCGGGCATATATGAGTCGTCTGCGTGGTCATGTACGATCAAGTTCGAATCTCGTTCGTAGAATATTCTTCTCCCAAGTGCTGCAAGTAGGTAGGAACGGAAGGTAGAGAATACCGTAAGTTCGCAAGGTCGTTATGGTTGGCACCGTCAATGGTCAACACTGGTGGATCCAGAAACGCAAAAGCGCTTGAGATTGCAGGGGTATTTTAAAGTGCATGGATGATCGTTCTGAGCCAAAATGTAATGTAGACCTGAAAATGTGCAAAGAAGAAAGAAATGGAAGAATCAGCATCAAGACGCGATGGTGGCAAAAAGCACGTCCAGAGTAGATGCACGACTTGAACGCACTCAAACAGTTGTTAGACTATTCTTTACCAGTTTAGTAGAGGAGCTACTGGACATTTGAGAGTTTAAAATAGGAACTAATATATTCATTGTCTTTCTCGTTCGAACCCCGTTCGTTCAATCTCTTTCTGCTCCTCAGGTCTAGACCTCGTGTGAGAATGAAAATAGTAAAAAGAACATGTCCAGAGATATGCAGATTTCAATTCCGGTGGCTATGGTGAGCATTTGAGAGCTACTGGACACCAGCAAACTTGAAAGATGCATTGATAAACCTCCGTTCCTCGCTCGTTCGAATCCCACAGCTATCGCAATAGGAAAGGGAAAGAAACTGATTCAGAACGCTTTCGGGATGACGATGGGTGATTCGAGTCGTGGAGGTTCGGTCTTGCGCCGTGGACTGAGGCGAAGAAACCCTGACGTTCAATGCGCTCAACACACGTCAGGGGCTTTCCACAATGCGTCGCACCGTCGCACTATTCAAACAACCAACGCGTCGCAGGGAAAAACAGAAACGCACGCCTGCTGGCTGCCGTAGTCAGCTGCGTAGTCAGAATGAGGACTACGGGGTAGTGTGATCGGGAACATCTGGGCGTCAAGTCCAAACTCTAAATTAGAGCGGCCAGCCAGAACGAGAGTGTGAAAGCTCGTTTTCAACCAACGTCGACAAAATGCCGCGAACTGGCTCGCCCACTCGCTCGCCGTCCCCCACACACTCCACCTCCAGCTCCCTCTACGGCCAGCCCAACTCTGCAGCACCGAGTGGCGGCGAGACCAGCTGGGGACACTACCTCCCCCTCCTCATCGCGTTCATTCCTCCCCTGGGCTCCCTCCTCGGCGGTGGAAGGAGCGACAGCTGGAGCGACGCTTTGGTTCTTGTCCTCGTGGGGTTCTGGATGGTCCAAATCGTCAAAGGTCCGTCTTTCGTCATTTGTTCTCATTCAGAGGTTATTGGATTGAGATTGATGGATGTGTGTCGCGTGCAGTGCCCTGGGAGATCCACGTCTCCTCCATCCCGCCCTCCGTGTCCCACTCCGACCACGCCACAGCTCGTCTGAGCGACGTCCACCTGCTCTCCCTCCTCGCGACGCTCGTCTCGCCCCTCCTCGGCACCTGGCTGCTCGCCCGCCTCCTGCCCTCGCTCCTCTCCGACACCTCCCTCGTCCTCTCCAGCCGCAGCCTGAAGCTCTTCTGCCTCGCCGCCTCCATCCGGCCCTTCTCGCACTTCGTCAGCTTGCTCCGGGGGAGCACGAAACAGTGGCAGGAGGAGGCGAGGCTCGACCCGGGGTCGGTGGAGGAGATTAAGGGACGGGTGGAGAAGGTGGAGAGGGCGTTGAGGTCGAGTGTGATTGGGAGACGGGATTTGGAGGGCTTGAGGGAGGGCTTGGAGGGCGTGAGAGGGGTCGTGAGGAGACAAGAGAAGAGCGAACAGTATCTGCGGTTGAGTGCGGAGGATCGGTTTGTGTTGTTGGAGAAGAGGATGATGGAGTTGGAGAAGGAGGTGGAGAGTGTGCATAGGGCGTGGTACGAGAGGGGAGTCATGTATTTCATCTTCTTGCCGCTCAATTTGGGTAACGCCCTCCTTCATACAGTGGAGAGGAAGACGGTAGGAGATAGGAAGGGGAAGGGAAAAATGTTGATGTGATGTGATATCTTTTGATTCATTGATTCGGTTCTTTCGTGTTGTGTGTTTGTGGACATTCTCAGTCTTTCGTTGAGCGCAAATTGTGTGGTGTGGTGTGGTTGACTGTCTGCTGTTGTCCTTTTACCATCTTATCTTCGACTTCTCGTCCATTCCTTACCAAAATTGAAAATAGTTTTTCGTAGTTGCTGGTCGAAAATGTAGTTATAGCGTATATACTTACCCTTGGTATTACTGTCTGAAAATTCAATATCACTGCGTACAACATCTGAGTGCATGGCATGGGTGAAGAAGTTCTCGCGTTGCTAGCTAGATTCACCCCCTTAACTCGGCGTCAGTCTCAAACATTCTCCAACGTACGCTCTAACCAGCTCTATCCTCTGGAGCCTTCCAAGTTCAAAGCACCAGGAGATGACGTAGTCCCGTTCCACTAAAGTTAGTTGAACATCCACCAATAATTTTTTGCCTCGCTTCCAGCGATCGATCATGGCGCCTCGTCCCAAGGCCAAGAAAGCACAAAAAGGCGCCCCACGCGCCCAAACAACCCCCTCCAGTCTCTGGGCCCAAGTCACCTCTCTCCCGGACACGCCCTTCCCCAGCACCTTCTCCACGATCCCTCTCTCCCCTCCCACCCTCCGCGGCCTCGCCGCCTCGTCCTACAAGACCCCAACTCCTATTCAGGCGGCGTCGTTGCCGTATACGCTGAAGGGGAAGGATGTGTTGGGGGCGGCGAGGACGGGGAGTGGGAAGACGGTCGCGTTTTTGGTGGCTGTTTTGGAGAGGTTGTGGAGGGAGAAGTGGGCGAGGGAGGATGGGGTTGGGGCTGTGGTTTTGAGTCCGACGAGGGAGTTGGTGAGCTTTTTTTGTTGTAATGTGCAATCAAAGGGCCCTTCTCTTCTTGATTCAAGTATCAGCTTGCTTCCTAAGTCGGTTTGAAAGCTGGCTGGCATCATCTTATGCTACAGCCGTTTGACACAGCGATGTGGCTAAATGTCCATTTACGAGGTCATAACATCTTTGAAATTGCATGAGCTCGTTTTATTCCTCATGTCTAATATTATGACAAGAGCAATCTTTTGGAGCAGAATCATCCACTCGTCGTTTTTCATACGGCCGGTCATAAACTTTGAACAAATCATCGTGTCATGTTCAATCATGTCATTATTATGGAGCAGTTCATATTATACCTTCTTACTCTTCGTGTATGAGTCTCAGAACCAGCATCTAACTCTTTCATCAACAGGCAATGCAGATATTCGACGTTCTCCGCCAGATTGGACGCTTTCACAATTTCTCCGCCGGCTTGCTGATAGGAGGGAAGAGTCTCGAGGAAGAACAAGCACGCCTAGGAAAGATGAACATCCTGGTCTGTACCCCCGGAAGATTGTTACAACATCTGGACCAGACGGCAGGTTTTGACGTCGCCAATCTCATGATTCTCGGTGCGTTCTCTTCCGATCCGTACGCAAGGTCGGACGCTGAAGATGGGCAACCAGTACTTGATGAAGCGGACAGGTTATTGGATATGGGTTTCCAGTCTACTCTTACGGCGATCATAGAACATCTCCCACGGACATCGCCTCGCCAAACGCTCTTGTTCTCTGCTACGCAAACAAAGCGCGTGAAGGACCTGGCGAAATTATCGCTGAAGGATCCTGAGTATGTTGCTGTGAGGGATAAAGCGGACGATCGGATCTTTGAAGGAAAGGATGATGAGGGAGACCGTTCCGTTGCAGTGGGGATCCCAAAGAGTATTCAGCAGAGATATACGGTTGTTGGTTTAGAGAAGAAAATCGACGTGCTATGGGGTTTCGTTAAGAGCCACTTAACGAGTAAGACGTTAGTCTTTCTCTCATCCTGCAAACAGGTCCGTCTTTCCTAAAACTCTCTCCCTGCCTCGCGTTGATGCTTTTGGTGCAAAAGGTCCGTTTTGTCTACGAGACGTTCCGACACATGCGTCCCGGCGTCTCTCTCCTCCATTTACACGGAAAGCAGAAGCTAGCTACCCGTTTGTCAATCTACGAACGCTTCCTGCACTCCTCCAACTCCTGTCTCTTCGCAACTGACGTCGCGTCCCGCGGCCTGGACTTCCCTTCGGTCGATTGGGTGGTACAAGCGGATTGTCCGGAAGATGTGGATACGCATATCCACCGAGTTGGGCGGACTGCGCGGGGGGAAGGGAAGGCGGGGAATGCGTTGTTGATGTTGACGCCTGGGGAGGAAAAAGGGTTTAGGAAGAGGTTGGAGGAGAGGGGAATGTGGGAGGAGATGAAGAGTATCAAGATTAAGGAGAATAAGGTTGTCGATGTCACCCAGAAGGTTCAGGGGGTGTTGTTCAAGTTTCCAGAGGTCAAGTTCCTCGCTCAGCGCGTGCGTTTCCACTTTCTTTTTCTCTGCCTCCGATAACCAGTCTGTGTGGATAAGCTGACGAGTTTGGATTTAGGCATTCATTTCCTATGTGCGGTCGATCTACCTTCAGAAAGACAAAACCGTATTTTCCCTCGACTCCCTCCCTCTCGAAGAGTTCGCAAAATCCTTGGGTCTCGCTGGCGCGCCGAGAATCAAGTTTGTAGGGAAAGGCGTGGCGAGTCAGAAGAAGAACCAGAGTCGGACCGTGGCCGCTTTGAAGGGGCCCGTCAACGGAAAGGGGAAGGAGAAGGCCGAAGAGGACGTGGAGGGCAACAGTGAGGTTGAAGTCGCGGATGAAAGTGAAAGCGAAAGCGAGGTGTCGGAGCACGAAGGTAAAGGGGAAGAGGAAAGGGAAGCAGGTCCAAGTGAGGCGAAGAAGATAAAGACGAAGTACGATCGGATGTTCGCTCGTAAGAATCAAGGGGTCCTTTCTGAGCACTATAACAAGATCATCGACCGATCGTCACCTGATAATCTCAATGGTGACGGCGAGGAAGACGATGATTTCATGGTCATCAAACGGCGAGATCACGAGCTTCCAGACTCCCTTCCAGCCTCTGATCACATATCGAAGCGTCAGGAGCGCTTTGCCCATTCCAAGAAAGCACAGTTGCGGAAAGGAGGGCTGGGAACCAAGGTTGTATTCGATGACGAGACAGGGGAGGCGACGGATGTGTATAAGATACAGACCGAGGAGAAATGGAAGGAGATGGTGGATGGGAAGGAGGATGAGTTAGAGAGGATGTTCGTGGAAGCGGAAAGGGAGCATTTGCGGACAGAGGATGTGGAGGATCGGATGGTGGCGAAGATGAAGAAACGTGAGAAGAAGGAAAAACAGAAGAGGAGGCGACGGGAAGACATGGAGGATGATGTTGATATGGTACGGAGCCCTCCCTCCCTTCCCTTCGTTTACATTGACGATGGACAACAGGCACCACGACTACCATCACCTGAGGTGGAGCCGTGGACCGAAGAACCTTTACCGCCTGTGCGGGAAAAGAAGCGAAAGAAGGACGCTGATGATGACCTGGTACCTGTAGCGAAGAAGCGGAAAGCGAAGGAGGACGCAGATTTGGAGGCACTTGCGCTGAAAGCTCTTTCAAAGCGAAGATAGTGTGCAACCGAATCTGTTCGCAATCCATTTCATGCAGAATTGATCTACTTATTATAATCGATTAATAATCGAAAACTTGAAGTCACAACACCAGTGGCAAAATGAGATCAAGCAAAGGTTCAAACAAACACGAGGTGCTCTGTCCCTGTTCGCTAATCAAACAAACGTATCAGAAAGCTAAAAAACAAAGATCCCGCAAGGGTTCCATAAATTCCTTCCTAACACGGAGGTTGAAGAAGAGGATCTGGATGGGTAGTTTGCAATTAGCAAATGGTCACTCCTCAGCTAAGCTTCACTGGATATGACGCGTGCCCGAGCATAAAGATACTGAGTTGTCAGGCTGGGCGCTCTATATACCTGCTAGTTCTTGCCCGGGTTCGAGTCCCGCATTTTTCATTTTTTGTGGTTCCGCGGGCGGAATAGTGACACACCACCAAACGATCATGTCCACTGACTCTTCGACCTCTCCTGAGAGTGATTCTCATACGATAGTGTTAGCGAGTGGCAGTAGTGACAAGGGAGATGTCTATAAAGTAACTGAGGTGACGATAGGTGGTGCAAAGAGGAAGAGGGGACAGGGGAAACCGATTGTTTATGCGTGCGAGGCATGTCGGAGCATGAAGAGGAAGTAAGTCGTGTCATTTGTCACTTCTACGTTCAATACCGCTCAAATTTTATCGAAATTGTCTTTTGCTTGAAGTGTGATGAGGAGGTGGATCAAGAGGCAGTCAGCAAGGTGTAAATGTCCGTCCAAGAAACAATGTCGGACTAGCCGATGAACGCTGATAGCGCTCCTATCTACCTTATTTTTCTTCTAAAGCTGTCAATTGTGATTACCTTAGCTATATCATGACTCCTACAAGACCTAACGCAGCGTTGCGTTGCGAATCTAGCGTCAGCAAGCACTTTCATTCTCATTTAATTTTCCGAGACATGAATCTAGTTACCTTTCACGATTAAATACTTAGTACCCCACAGTGGTATACTCGGCCGTCCCCTGGCTCTCGTACTCTCCAGAATCCAAGGGATGCACAAATGTGACTTTCTGCTCCAGCTGCTAGTGAATTGGATTCATTCCTGCGTCACAACTCGACTGTGTTTCCCGGCCATAGAAGTCAAATTCACATTCTTGAGACAAAACTTCAGCGGATTCTCCTTTACTTGTATGACCCTATCATATCCCTATGCCGCGACAAATGGAATTACTCTAGCAACAGCCATGCTAAACTTCTGAGTCCTCTCATTACATCGCGACGAATGAAGTGTATTGACTTACCAGTAGGAGAGAGCAACTTTTTGAATCAGCCCTGAGTCAACTAAAGACGGCGGGCTTTCAATAATTTTCTGGAAAAAGTCGTCAATCTTCACTAGACCATCACCATTGTCGCACAGCTTCGCTGGGCAGTAAGAGGTAGCACATGCTACATAGTTTCTGTATTTTTCTACAATCTATTACCAACATTCTGTGACTTGCAGTGGAGCTGACTGGTCCATTTGCACAGGTGCATTCGAGTACACAACACCGATCCGCCATTTTGCACCCTCTGCACACAGCGTGGTATACCGTAGGCAACCTGCTTGATTCCTCTCTTTCCGTGTTCATTCTCTTCCTTGTCACAGATGTGTCTTTAAACGGCGCAAGAATGAGCGCGGCGCACCTTCCGCCCCACCTGCATACATGTGAGCTCCACCTCCTTCTAATGCATGGGACTTAACAAGGGCCCAGCGCGCCGGCTGTCACGTCCACCGAAGAACGTCTTTCTACCAAATCAATAGAAGGCTCTTTGGGGTTACATTTGATCGAAGAAGCATTGGCGTCCAATCCTTTCAGACTGGTCAATGACCTATTTGACTGGGAGACGGTTAGGGAGTTTCAGTGGAGAGGGAGAGAGCCGACATCTATGGGCAAGTATGGAGAGGTCGGTTCCCTTTCAGTTCTTCGCCTCCATTGATGTAAATGAGGCTGATAAATGCACAGTTGCTGGTGTCAACTCTTCTGCTTAGCGGCGCCAGTACTTCTGGGTAGGTTGTCCTCCGTTAATTTCGTAAGAGACTAACAAATGGCCTTGGTTCGGTTCAGACATCCAGCCATTGTGTCTATGAAAACACCGAAAAAGACTACACTTATCGGTGACATGGTAATATATTCCATATCCAGACGATCGGCGGTGAACACGCTAGCTGAACGGGCCATTCGGTATGTGTTCAGCTTACCACCATTCAATAGCTGGCTGATATGGGTGAGTAGGGTCTTCCACGACTCCGGAATTCTGAATTCTGAACCTGACCTTGAAAGCGTGGCAATGGCGCTTGACTTCGAGATCACCTTACACCGTTCGTCCCTTTTCTCATTTCTAAGTAAGATTACCCAAAATTCGCGGATGATGTAGGATTAGGAAAAGTTAAAGAAGCGTCAGAAATTAATCGCTCCGTCGTTCGGAAAGTGGAGGCTTTACGCAGACAAAACACGATCGAAGAACTGGGTGGGTGGGAATCGAAGAAAGCGAGGCTATTGCGACACATCACCTTTTCAACTATTATCGAAGACTGTTTTCTCAGTGCTTATTGGAGACAACCATCCAAAATGTTTAATTCCTCTTTTTTTGACTATGAGCTGTGCTAAAAGTTTCCACAGGTCGGATCAAGAAACCATTGAACTCATGTCCTATCTCCATCCTTCTCTGCCTACCCAATTAGTCACTTACATCGTTCCGACCACACCAACACCAGCGCCTCCCAGTCTACCGAACTTTTCACATCCTGACCCTGATTTTTCCTCGCCTTTATGGGAGGAAATGGTGGTGATAGGAGCTGCAGCGTTCATCCGGTCCCTGCATGCCCTTAGATTCAGAGCGTACAATTGCACGGACATAAACGCTGCTGCTGGGTACTTCAAGACGGCCATGGCTTGGGTCATGTGGAGGCGGAAGTGGGTTGAGCAACTGTTCGTTTCCCTATTCACGGAAGGGCGGAAAGGGAGTTGAACGGTGGCGCTAGTATGGGATCAGGCTTGGAGTTCAAAGACAATTGTTTAGGAGCGCTGAAACGTATGCTCCCTTCCCTGTGGTTGAGGAGCTAAGTTTAAATGGGACTTAGGTTCAATATGGATATTTAATGAGCGCACGGAGTTCCCGACCTTTGTTTTCACCAAGTAACTCGCTCTCTGGTATGTTGTACACGGAGCTAACGAAGGAGAGTACAGTTACGCCGCACTCAGCTACTACCTGAAGAGGCTCAATGAACCCATCGCCATTGACTCTGAACTGCGAAGCGTGGTTGAGTTGTACGAGAATGTGGTAGAGCGTACGATAGAGTATATTGCCGAACAATTGAAAAAGAATGTTATCGTCCGTCTCTTTTATCTCGACTTTCAAAAGAAATCAAGTGATGGAATCTGACGACAGGCGGGCAATATTATTGCTGGTTCCCAAGCAGCAAGGGATCACAAAGGACTCTGTCATACCATAATGCATGTCCTTAGACACACAGATTTCATGAAAAGGTACGCAAGTGAAGCTGGAACAAGAGGCGTGAATAGGAAAGAGGTGGTTTTTTGGTACGTTCGAACAATTCTGGCAAGGATGTCGTTTTGACTCCATTGGAACGCAGGATTGCGGAAGGCTTTAAGCTTGCTGCATATTATGATCAATTTTATTCCGTTATGTCAATTGAGCTGATGAGTTATCTTGATTCTGAACCGGAAGCCTTTGTGGAAACGCTAGATTCCCTTACGACGGACTTCCTTTGATAATCGGTCATCTTTGATTCCCATTGAATGTTGTAACGCTTAGCATTTTTGATTTTCTGTTAATGTTATTCTGCTTGCTCTGACCGATATGTATACCAGCACAATCACATTTTGGTCCCGCAAAAGGCAAAGTTCGGCCATTATTGCTTGCTGACAGTTCAACACCAATCCTTTCTAACTCGTCTCTTTCACCGTTCCAGAGCTTCAGGGCATCATGTTCGGTTCTCGACGTCGCAGTCGTTCTCTGGATCCGGAGGGGTATTTCGGCTGGCTTGAGCAGGGGAATGATGGGAAGGGTTCTGACAAGGAGCAGCTGGATGGATTGAAAAGAATGACCCAAGGATTCAAGGACAGTAAACTGCAACTGGAAGAGCAATTTACGAAGGTGGAAGATGCAGAGGTGAGCATTTGTGGTTTGTATATACAACAAGGAAGGAAGGTGCAACCGTTTGTGTGGCGATTCTTGTCCGCTCAGCAGTCATCTGTCTCCATGTCTGGGGAGCCAGGAAAGCCCCGAGGTGGGTGTACAAATTTTTCGGCCAAGTTATTGCTGTATGCTTAAACGACGAGCACACCGATTGCAATTAAACACATACTTCGTGTTTGTGTCTTCATCTTCACCAACGGATACGTCGTGGCGAATATTTGCCCAGCTGCCTTGCACCGTAGGGATCAAACGATCTCTTACGTCAAATATAGTTAACAGGATGTCGCTTTAGACTTACCACAAAGGCTGACACAAAAGTGTGATACACTCAACTATTTGTTCGCTTTCCCGCTTTATTTTACTGATCATTGGCTGGTTATGAGTTGGCGGCATGTTGACCTCTGGTACCTGACACTCTTATCGTTAGGAACAAAGGCACAGCCTTGATTCTGGACTTTCATACTTCACTCGAGGTAGAAAGGAGGAGGCGAAAGTAGACCCAGTCAAAGCGCCTTTGCAGCAGAACCACGAAAAACGATGGTTTATTGACATCGAATTCCTTCCCCAGTCTCCATCGAGAGCAACAGATTCAGCTAGACCCAATCCATCCAGAGACAATATCGAGGCGTCCTCAGCAACCTCAAGTTCAAATTCATCCGTCGTTCCCCGAAGTGATAACACGCCACAATCAAAATCCTCGTCCTCTGTTAACCCGCATCTCGAGACTGTAATCAGTGGTCATACCCTTCGGGACATCCTCGCGTCACCACTATTTACACGCGGCCACCCCGACAGGATAAGGTCGTACATTGATGAAGTGAAGAGACTGGGAGAGGTAAAGGAAGGGAGTACGGAGTCCCAGGAGTTGGAAGCGGTTTGGGAGGAGATCAGGAGTATGGAGAGAGTGTTGGAGGACCGCAGAAGAGCTTCTTCCCCTTTATCCGCGACGCCTACTCCATCTGAGCGTCTGCAAACCATTAGTACGACGACGGATGGCTCCAAGGAGAGGAGAAGCACTTTTTTGCATGACTTTTTTGAGGAACCGGCAAGGGAAAAATTGGGTGAGGAGGTTATGGAGTTGAATGTGAGATCACGTAGGGTGCTGGGGGAGGAGGAGAAGGTGAAATTGTTGGAGAGAGTGAGAAGGGGCGAGTTTGTGCCTGATATCACTGCTGGCGCAATGCCAGCTGCATCGAACTCATCCATTCCCACCCTTGACCCCGACTTTGCTACAACAACATCTATCCCGACATCACCATTCTTAACCAGAGAAGCAGCTCCGGATCCTGATTTCGCGACAACCACTAATATCCCAGCGCAAGAATCATCTCCAAAGATGGAAAAGAATGTTGCAATGGACAATATCTCTACATTCGATCCGGATATTGCTACCTCGAGTCTCCTTGCGGGATCCAGATCCATCCCAGCTTCGACTTCACTCCCTCGAGATCCCCGCCAGTACCTTTCCCTCCTGTCAAGCACAGAACTTGCGCTCGATTCTTATCCACGTGTCGCGCAGGTTTTGGCCTCACTGCAGCTGTCGACACAGATCGAAGATTGGAGTGAGGAAGAAAGGAAGACCGTTCGTGCCCAGGTTGGAGAGGAGGAGTGGCTCCTAATCGATGGCAAGGATACATTGCCGCTTGTCTCTTCCTCACAAACGGGCGGTGAGGTATCAGAGTCGAAGATGGTGCAAGAAGGAGTGAGGAAGAGTAGTTTCTTGGATTCCTTCTATGTAAGTTTCTGCTCTCTTGCGCTGAAAACGTTCGCGTACGATAACTGGGGCAGGATCAACCGGATAACCCACCCATTGCTTCGTCCTCCGCTTCGCGACCTCCAGCGGTGGTGACACCGCCAGAAGCCTTCCTTCCCTTCCTGAGAACAACCACCCTCGCTCTCTCCTCACATACCCGAGTCTCTAAACTGCTCTCGAAACATGGTCTTGACCCTGGTACGCTAAAAGAAATGAGTACGAAGGACTTGGAGAATAGTGGATTACTGCAGCGCGGGTTAAGGTTGGAGGAACTTGTGAAGCTCAGTCAACGAAGAGCTGAAGGAGACGAGCTGCGTGAGAGTGAAGAAGAAAGGCTGCTGCGAGAAGAGGAGGAACACAAAACGGGGTGTGGACACAGGCATCAGCATTCTGGCCCATCCTCTAACCCTGAGGAGCATGTCGCTGCTTCATCGGGCGAACCGTCAATAGGAGAAAGTGAGCAGAAACCACGGAAGCGTCTCCCCGATTCTTCCTCACCAGACAATCCCTCACCCATTAACGACTACCTTTTCGGTGATGCTGCTCCTCTCCCAAAAAAAGAAGCGAGTTTCCCTCACTTTGATGAAAGCAACGCTACCACGACGGCGGAGCGTTCGATGGCGTATGGAAATCAATTGAGAAACGAAGCGCTCCAAAGCTTGCATGCACAAATCCGAGAGCTCGAGGAGAAGGAAGCGAAGGAACGACTGCAAACCACTATTCCAAAGGAAGAAGGTAAACCTGAAGAACGAGTGGAAGAACCATCAGTCAAACTTGATGCAACGACCACACGCAGTGCACCTCCTGATGAAACCTCACCTTGGTTTGCCTCGTTTTTTAAAGGAGCAAGCGAGCAGAAGATCTCTCCACACTCAGGAGCAACACAATCCCAGATCGAGAACGGATTCCGTGAAAGTGTCTCGTGGAGCGATCGTATTAAACGTAGCGCACAGGCAATGGAAGAGAGGCATGGATCGATTGGTCGTTTGATCGCAGAGAAAGCACTGGAGGCAGAAGCGAAGCACCGTCTGACACCTCAAGAGAAGGAACAATTTCAGCTCCCTTCTGAGGAACAAGGGCGACATGTTCGCCCTCCAGTCGGTTCTTCATCGAATCTTCCTTGGAGCGTTCGGTGTATGATGAAGGCGAAAAGCACGCCCATGCCTCCTCGAGCTCAGTTGGCGAGGACAGCTGTGAATATCATGGCAAATGGTGGCAGGTTGGCAAGTCGCAGAAAGGTTGTTCCTTTGAAGCGCCTCGCTCCGAAGGAGAAAGCGAGTAGCAGCCAATCTCAAAAGGAGGAAACCGGTTGCACTATTATGTGATTCTCCCTGCTGTGATGATGTTATCTTTGAGTTATCACTTGTAATATTACGCTCATCGTTCACCATTCATGCCTTTGTATGCTTACTAGATCTCTGGGTACTTGGGTTCGCAGAAAGTTGGCACCAAAGCTACAACTTGAATAAACAATGATCGTTTCAACGACAGTTCTGTGACAATACACCGAAACATTTTTTCGTCGAGCGCTTCTCCGTCCTTCACACGATGCCCCTGTAGATATCGATCCTGCATTGGGCTGTCAGTAACGGAATTGCGGACAGATTATCGACTTACGCAGCCGTGAGACGAGTAATCTGTCCAGCGGTCCACTGGTTCTTGCAAGTGTCGATCGTGTCTAAGGATAAATAAGTAGAAGCAATGCAAGAGAGATTTCAACTCACAATCCATGACTATGGAGGTCATAGTCAATATTAATGAGACATACTCTCGAGCACAGAAAATGCTTACAATTGTGAATCTGTTTACTCCGTTAGTGATGGGTATTCATTTAGAACGGAGAAATACTGACGTTGTCAACTCCGCCTCCAGAGCAAGTGTCTGGGGCAGTGGCCGGGCAACCACTGGTAGGACCAGCCTGAGGAGCAGTGTCGGATACGAAATCTGAATAATCGTTTACATCCCCGTCGTCTCAGCTATGATAGACAACGTACCGCCATCACCGGTGCATCCACCCTGGAAAACGTGGTAGAGACCAAGCCAGTGACCAACTTCATGAGAAAGGGTCTTGCCTTGGTTGTAGTTCTGGTTGCAATATTAAGGCATCTAAAGTGGTGTGGGAACATTAGCGTACAGTCAGAGTGGATCCGGGGGTCGTGTCTGCGATCTACGGTCAGGACTGGCATCAAGAAGAGAGTAAATGCATACCATATCTGTAAACGACTCCATCGTATTCGGGCTCATCCTCATACCACCATGGGAAGGTACTGTATTCCCAATTAGGAAGTGTTTTTCGATCCACCGAAAGAAATCTTACGCATAGCCTAGCAAGCCATTCAAAGACCCCTGAAGCAAACGTCACCTATGCGCAAAGCAGGATTGGTCGAATGTGCGTACTGAAAATGCAACAGTGTACAGGTTCAAGTCAGCAACGCCACCCTGCCTCAAGCCGGTCTTCATGGCAATAGCCAATGAATTTTCAGCGCCGGTGTTGAGGTTAGGTCCAGCACTGGAGAACCAGTTGGAGTTCTGAGTCCTGGTTGTTCCAGCGAGGGTGAAAGTAACACCAGTGGAAGAGAGCTGAGAGTTAAGAGTGGAGCTAAACCAAATAATCAGAATAAAAACCATGACGTGAGAACAGACTGACATGGTGCTGGAAATCTGAGCATCAGTGAGGTATCCGCCGCTGGAGCTGTTGGTGGAGTAGATGTTGTGGAAGTCTGCCGAAACATGAGTCCATACATCATTTCCACCAAAACATCGAAATATACGCACAAACTTTGACAGGAGCAGCAACGCGAGCTCCAGGAGCGGTCCTGACTTTCGCAACGGAAGAGTAGTCGTCAAGGGTCAATCCTTTAGCATCCAAAGCGCTCTGCAGGCTAGCTTCCGCAGAAGCTACCTCAGAGGGTGTAAGGTCGCTGCCACAAGGTCTAGACACAGAGATCAGCGCAAGTTTCGTTAAACGAAGCACAACACTCACGAAGCGAAGATTTGACCATCAAAGGGGCTAGGGGCAGCGAGAGCGCTGGCAGCTAAGAGGAGAGGCAAGAACTTCGAGATCATGCTTGCAGATATCCGAGAGAAGCGCGTTGCGTTTACAGCAGACAAGGAGTGGCTTTTATAGCTTGACTGAGTCTCGCATTCTGGATCGCGAAATTCGATTGCGACCTCAGCACTCCTGACCAGTTCAGCAAGTCGAGGAGATCCGGGACTGACGAACACCTCAGAACGGATGACTGTCGAGACGAACCTCGTGTATCGTGGAGGTGGATCATCCTGTGCATCGTGAGGTGGGATCGCAAGAGAAGTTTGAGAAACCCTGTGAGCTGAATGGACATTCCTTCTTCGCTATCACCTATCGTCCTAGCTCTTCTCATCCACGCGTTTGCAGTTCATCTTTCATTCACCTATCCTCGCCAAGCCAGCACCATCAATTGTACGACTTGCCCGTGTAGCGTGAACCCCGGTAGATTTCGTTGGAGCCGGTACCGCCTTCTACCTCACAATAGTCGAGGGGAACCGATATCTTTCAGTGTGCTATCGTGATAGAGACAAGAGAATTCATGTTGCTCGTCTGAATGCGTTTCTCGCCTCATCCACACGGAAAGTCTTCCAATCGAACTTTTGCGTGCTCCTGCAACGCTCTCCACTTGCGGAAGTGTAATGCAAAGTTGAGACAAATGCAAAGTTTGCTCAGCTGAAGAGTCTTGGCTCATGCGATAACCGCCCGGGACGGACAGTTGACATCTGATACCTCTCTGCCTTGACGAATCAATCAGTGGTATTTGGGAGGTTTCAAGCCGTATAATCCACTGCTCTCCTCACCAGCGTTCTTAATGGACAGGGGTTGATAGGAGTAGGAGAGTAGCAGAAAACACAAAAGTCTTTTAAGTGGAGGTAAGCATGAAACGTACAAAGGGCTAGCTGAAGATAATGCCTATCACTATCGTACTCAATAGCATGCTTCAAACTTCAAACAACTTAGAGGACGCAATACAAAAGCTCGCAAACCTCGGACAGGGTTCGAAGCCTAATCATGAATGAATTACGTTTAACCTTCGCCGTCACAGAAGTCAAATTCGATTTTACAGTATCATGGCTCCTACCGTGGTTCACTTCACTTCAAAACCTGCTACAAACGATAGAGTGATCCCGCGCATAAGTTCCGGTGAAATTCCATAGGAATTCCATAAGATTTGAGAAACGTCGCATCATGACTACTCAAGCATAGCTCATTTATCATCGACATCTTGAGGGACATCACATGACACCGCAAGTTCTCCCATCAGATTGGAGGATTTCTCATCACACTGTTGCAAATACCCCACGTTCAACTCCTACAGAGGTCTCACCGGGGAACGCGGGTGTTCAGGGCGATAAAACATGTAATCGATGAAGGCAAATCCTTCTCAATCAACAGGTGGTGTAATTAGTAAGCGTTGGTATAGTCTGCCCTCACAAGACGGGCATGCCTTGACAAAGGAGCATGCATGAGGCTGACCATGTCAGAAGCCTTGTCAGGGATAGCAAATGTTCAGCCTTCGGCTTTCGAACTCTCTAGATCCCCAAAGCCCGCCGATCGAAAAAAGGATCAGACTTACTCTCTTTAGAACAAGAAACTAAGGATCCCGCTCAAGTCTTCCCTTGCCTATCCACAACTCCTTGCTTACATGTTCCACATCCCAAATCGCTTGTTAATATCCGCAGTCACTTCGTGTACCGGATTCTTTTGTAGAAACTCCAACTCGAGGCTGTTATATGTAATAACTGTATAACCTCGAGACCTTGAAGGTGTTAAATGTGTTCATACTGCAACCGGGTTCTGAGGTTCAGTGATTTTGCGATCATGTGGGTGTGTGGGAGGAATGAGCTGCCAATAAGTATGCAAGTAAGTTGAAACAGGACTGAAGCTACTGAGGTATACTGAGGGACTGACGATTTTTAAATCTGTGACGCGCAGCTGGAAACGCGTTTGGTTTGCGGGCGGACTGTCACGTGTTCCATTCCGTCAACTCCACGCAGCCACGCAACACTGTTAGTTAGTGGTGACTGGATAGAACAAGTTCAAACAACATATAGACTCTAATCTTGAGTGCTTGGGAATTGAAAATATCGAGGGGTTCGAAATCAGTGAGTTCGTTAACTCATGTGCTTTCTCATCTCCAGAGCTAAGTTACTCCAAAACTGAGCTTGAAGTTGTTTCAACATTTGTGCAACTCATGCTCTCTGGGCCATTATTTCAATGCAAACTTTGAGTATACAATTGCGATGTCTGCTATTATGTATTCCACAATGTTACTCTCTCTCGCTGAAAGAACGAAATGTTACAGCGTTACACCGACATTTATAGTTTTCACACATTTTCACATCGCCGATGTTGCGATAATTGTACAAGCCAAAAATGCAACACTCTTGATTTTCCTTACAATTTAAAGTGTTGCTTAGCACCTTTTTGTCCTCTCGAACCTCTGGTCATGCTTTTGCCTCGACTAGCGACGTCGTGACCTTCGAGGTCGTGATTCTATGTGAGATGACTCTATTGTTCATATTAACTCTGTGTAATTTGAGCTAGCTCCCCGCCTCTGCTCCGTTTGTGCAGTTGGCAAAACTTGCATCAGATGATTGCAGTGTTGGCGATAATCGCTGACACCTGGGAACACCATTAAAATTGCTATCACCTATCACGAAGCCCAAATTACGCCAATTGTACACATCACATCACATGCATCAAAGGAAAGGTTTGAAATTTGAATGCTGGTGATCTATCCTGACTCCTGATGAATGGTCACTTCGAATTTAAATGACAATTAATCTGGTAATCGCAGCCAATGACATACTGCGTTGCGTTTGGTGTCTGCTGCAAGGGGATGGAAGGGGATCGGTCTCGATGGTTTACCCTTGCGAGGAAGTCTCCCACGTTACTAAACCTTGACGGAGAATTCGACGAAGACCGTGGATTATAAAAGAGTAGAGATCACCAATATTTCTGGATTTTTATTTATTGAACTGAAGTCCTTTAGCCTACTCTGTCTTCATCCTGTGCTCTGTGCTTGTGCAATCATTCATGCTTGAATATGTTTTGAATACCCTTGGGTACGTCGTTATTTGATTCAAGTTGTACACGAGTAGCATATTAGATATGGTACATAGTCATGATGTGGAGAGAAAGAAGCTATTGATTTTGGATCGATAAAAGGAGATCCAACAGACCCTGCTCATCTGATCCAATCTTTGTTGGCTCAGCACTGACTATCGGTTCCATATTGAGCATTTCAGTCCAATTCGATTGAATCACGTTGGGATTCGATGCTAATATGGGTTCGAGGCTCGGATGGGCAGCCAAAAGGGGCTCGAGGTTTGGATTGGAGGCGAAGATAGGTTCGAGGTTGTTCTGAATTGATGTCGTGTTTGCGTTGAAGTTGCAATGTTCCTCTTCGAACTTGAGCAGACTCGAATAATCGATTGGATCCGCACTTCCTTGTCTGCTGTTGCTGTTGCTCGTAGAGGGGAAGCTTGCTGGATTATGGAGTGGGAAGGGAAAGCTTGTGAGGGATGTGGGGAAGTGTTCTGGTGAAGAATTGGTCGTTGATGTGGTCGACGAGCTTGCGCTTCTACCGAGAGCAGCCATGAGGTCCGTGTTGAGCTTTTCAAGACGACCTGGCCTCGAAATCAATGTTCATGCTTTTGAGCATGGAACTCCGCGCACATAAACGAGCTTCCAGCATCGCGAGGCGGTCGTTATTGAGCTCTACTGAGCCGTCACGACTCTCACCAGCCCCATAAAGCCGCGGCTTGAGTTTCCTCCCTTTTCTAAGTGGGACTTCAGATTCCGTTAAAGTGCTTTGAAGGGAGAGGGAGCTCACCGTGACGCGTATTCGGCCTCTATCGCTGTTTGATCCGGGTAGTGGCAGACAACGAGAGTTGGATCTTCTCCACGGTTGTGTGCCGAACGTTGACATGCTAGGCACGCGGGAACGGTCGCTACAGAGAATCGAATCGAGTGAGACACAGACTCGGGATTGTACAGGGGAGAGGAGAAACGCATACCATCGCACTTGATTTTTCGCTCTTTGCACTGGAACCCACAACCCAGCCGTGAGGACTTTAGCTCGGCTGTCGGGCAGAAACTCCGCACCTTTGAGCAAGCTGTTGACCATTCCATCAGTTCCTAGCGTTTGAGAATGAGCAGGGAACGAACCTTGATTTCTTTTGAGAGGAGGGCGAAGAGACATGTCTATTCCGTTTGAGTTTGGGGACCAACTGCGACGATGATGATGGAGGTGAAGTTCTGTATTTAGCGGGGAAGGGAATCCTGAGTGAAAATCTTCAGAAATGTCGTTGAAGGTTTTGAGAAATGAGGAGAAACTCACCCACCTATATATCAGCTTGTCAACAAGAAACAGGCGAATGGAGGAGTTGAGCTTCAGAAGCGGCGTATTACGGAATCGAGGGCGCGATTGGCTAAGAGGTGTTGAATATGAGTGCCCTCGCTTCTCAGCCCCCTGCTCTTTATCTTTATCCTGTCTGAGCAGAGAAGCACGACTATTCGGGTTGGAATCTGGCCCGTTACACCGTAGCACAGTCCCGTCAAGTATTGTTGGAGTAGATTTGGTACTACAAGTAAAGAAGCTTCTAGCACAGTACGGTGCGCTGATGCCGCTTGTGGCAGCGTTCGGAGATGTACAAGCACGTGAGATTGAACAAGGAATACGAGTTGAACTCTTGAACCGACGCAGGCTGGGCTTTCTTGAATTCCTTGGGTCACAATGGGATCTCGCTACAGCTTTTTGATGTTCCGACACTTGCGAAGAATTCCATGCAGAAAGCCTACAGGTACATCTGCAGTGGAGTCACCCGTCGGGAAATCCTTGAAAATCAGGAACGGGGCCCGACATTGCTCTCTCCCCAACGGAGTTCTTAATGAACGGAAGGGATGATCAGAAAATTGTCAGATAATACACTGGTAAGTGATGCAGTAATGCAATGTCAGCTGCTCCGAGTTCAGAGGGTGGAGCGGGTACCCGATCCGTGCTCACAATGCTCGCTCTCTCGCAAGAGGGTTGCCGACCACTTCGGCAGGGGAGTAGTAGTGGCTCACATCAGCTCACCTCGATACCAACATCCATCGTGTCGGGACGATCGGAGGAAGAACATGTATTACAGAAGCTGGCGAGATCGGATACGCGAAGGAGCACAACTCTTTTCAAGTTCTGAAGGTCTCTGTAGTATCGATAGGCGATAATTTGACAATTCCGTCACAAGCATCAAATCTACAATACATCAAAGCAGCCAATGCCTGAAACTGCGAGCGAATGGATAGGACAGAGTGGAGGGAGTCGGATAGCACAATAAGATAAATCTCTCAGAATCCAGCAGACGAGTTGAAGGTTCCCCCTAGTCCATTCTTCTCCATGAACTCCAACAGAGTCTTCATTTGATCCGCCTGGCTCGAAAACGGGCCGCCAATCGCGCTTCCAGAAGGAGCAGGGCTCTCAAAGCCGAGAAGGAAGGACGAGAACTCGATGCTCTGCGGAGTCGCACCAGGCTGCTGGCCCGGCGAACTTTCGGTATTATTGCTGGACGAATTGGCGGGAGAATCTGTGTTCGAGTTTGATCGCGAGTTCTCCATCTGTTGGAGGAGGGTGTCGAGGGGATTCGTGGGGTCGACTTCCATGGGTTGGAAGCCGGATGTCGGTTGGACTGGGTCGATGGGGTGGATGTTTGAGCCGTTAGGGTAGATATCCCCGAGTGTGCACAGGTCATCCGTCTCGTCCAGCACGCAGGAAGGATTGTTGAGAAGACGTCTCAGATTTTCGGCTGAATTTAAACCTAGTGGTGCTCGCTTTGCGACATTTGAGTTAGAAAGCAAAGAAAACCCGGGCAAAATGACGTACCTGCCCATATCCCGTCATTGCGGCAAGGATGACTTCCACTTCTTGCCTGGTACTCGCGGCAGCAACGGCGTCTCCCTTAAGTTCCTTGACAGCAATTTCTCTGACCAATGTCCCTGATGAATAAAGCTCATCAGGCTCTCATTCTGACAAAAGGACAAATTACTCACGTCCTGCGACAGCCCAACACTGGCATAATCGATTAAATGAGTGCTGCAAGAGGAAGTGCAGACAATGACATACCCAGTTGACGAAAGGGCTGAGCAGAGCGATCTCGTAACTCGAGCTCCAAAGTAGATAGATGCTTGACAGTATCGCTCGCGCAGATGTGAGACATCTCGCCATCGATACTTCGTCTTTTAAGCTGCAGAAAGGTTCATGAAGGAGGATGGTGCAGCTGTTACAAAATGTCAGTCATCCATCCTACCCGTTGCCAGAAAAAAACAAGGGGACCAACACATCTATCCTCTCTTTGTCAGCTTTCCGTAAAGTGAAAAAGAGAAGAAGACATACGAGGAATGACATGAGCAGTGACTAAGTTGGAATCGACTTGCCCATCCTCGTTTTTCGCCAACATATTACTATAATCCTTTGGAAAGCTGAGTCTAAACTTGACCACATCCGCATCCAATCGTTTGAACTCGTTGCTTCATCAACGAAGATCAACATCCTGTTCAATGAATTAAGCAGAGACAAACCTATTCCGTACATCCACAAGTGGTGTTCCCAACGGCACGCTGGCTAAGTGCTTTGGTGCACCAGCAACACCTCGTGCTGTCATCAGCCACCTGCATGAGCGCACTTCAATTTGTCTTGGTAGAGAACGCACAAAGATTCTTCCCGATGGGCCACGGAGCGCGTTGCATGAACGTCACGACGCGACCTAGGAGGACTACTGATTTGATGTGTAGTTGGAAGGAGGTGACAAGATGTGGTGGGTGGGAGGTAAGGAAGTCAGGTGATGAAATAGAGAGTGGTCTATGCGACATCAATTCAATCGTCGTCTCTCTACTGGAAGACGTACTCACGAATCAGTGTGGTTATAGCTTCCCACATCAGCTCCAGGAGGTACCGGGAGCAAAGTTGAAATATCAGCTTCGTCAATACTCGTCGCCCACCCAGTGCTCGCGCTCGCGAACCGATCACAACAAAAAGCGGACCAAAACGTGCTTGCCCTCTCAAACGTTTCCTGATCATCCACCGGCGGGGGTAAGATCGACGGTTTCCCCGCCGTTTCCTTCCTCTCCTTCTTTCCCGTATCTCCCTTATACGTTCCCTCGAGATGATTCAGCCCCAGCGGGGTCGCCAATCTCGTCCCGAGACCACAATAGAGCCAGACCTCGACGTAGCGCGCGTGGGAATAAGCGTAGAAGGAGACGAGGACGATGGCCTGTGCGACCTGGAACAGTTTCCGACCCTGCGCGATCGCTTCGTCGATGAACTCCTTTGCGCATTGGGCATGGTAGTTCTCGGGCGTCCCGGCGCTGAGCCAGTACTTCGGGACGCCCTCGAATTCGAAGGAGAAGGTGTCGCGGGAGACGAATCGGGCTCCGATGGCGCAGATGGCGTGGATGAGCGAGAGGTGGGGGAAGGAGGAGTGGTTAGGGGGCAGGAGGAGGTTTCGGGAAAACTTGGCTTTGTCCACTAGGTTCTTGCCGGCGTGATCGCGGGTGAAGAAGGAGTCGACGAGCACTGTGAGCCGTCCAGGTCGAATCAACTTATAAATTAACCGTCGAACGAGAGTGGGGCATGACGAACCTTGCACAACGGTAGGATTAGGCAACGTCTTGCTCCATCCCGGCCACAACAATTCCAACAACGGATCATTCCCCCACCGCTCAAATTACTCGGACTAGCATCCGTCCCCGGCTGGGGACTAACACCCACCGTCAATCCCGGCCCAACACTATTACTCTTCGCAGCGCCACCCAACGCCGCACTCCCAATCCCAAAATCAAAGTTCATATTCATGCTCCTCTCCTCCAGCCCGTTCCAGCAGCGAGCGACGTGAGGGTCGAGAACGGGTCGAACATCGCCGGTCCGCCGCCTCCAACTCCGATCCCGCCCCCCGTCCCAGCGACGGACACGCTCGTTCCCGCCTCCGGCATGCTCGTGAACCCGAAGGAGGAAGCGGAGGTGGTTGCGTTTGTCGTTGTGGGCGGAGGGAGGGGGGTGGTGGTGGAGGTCATCGCTTTGCCGGCGTTGATGGCGGCTTGTTCGCGAATGAGGCGTTCGAGTTCAGCTGTTGATTACAAAAGAGCTCGTTCAGTTATCTGCTTTAACGGAGAGAGGATTCGATTGCGATCTCCATCCTTTTAGGTTCAAATCGCCAGTGACAAGAAATGTGTCGTGTAATGTTCGACCCATTTCCTTCCAACGTAAAAAGTTTTCTTTGAAAGGCTTCAAAAAGAGTTCCTCTGCAAGTTGTCTTATTCCCAACATTGAGCAATTACGCGTTCAACTTGTGAAAGCGCGCTCGGCGGATTGTCCTTTTCTCCGGTAGTTAATGACAAGCAGAGGTAAAGAACTCCATTATAAATGTCAATGAAGTTCAATTCTCCATCCGTAGTCTCTATGCTTGATAAAGACAGAGAGCATCATGTAACGGATCGAGTCATGACGATTTTCCCCCTCTTATCCTCTCAGAAAACAACTAAACATGCATGGGGGAATAAGAAAGAGAAAATATGATGGATGATTGTGTGAGCGATCAGGGATTTCGGATGGATGGAGTCGCCGAAATTCATTTTCGGGCATCACCATTCTTTGCCCAGAGGCCGACATGGCCGTTGACACTGGCGTTAAAGAAGACGCGTCCCGCACCACACACTGCACTTTCTTCACAGTAAAAAGAAGAGAAAACACACCAATCTTATCCTCCAAAACCTTCACCCTCCCTCCCTTCCCCTTCGCACCCGCACCCGCACTCCCCTCCGCCCCCGCCTGTCCACCCACACTCCCCGAAACAACCGCGGACCCATCCTCCCTCCTCCTCCTCTTCCTCCCTCCCCCTCCCTCCCCACCCTCCGCACCAGCAGCACCAGCAGGCACCGCCGCCCTTGGAGGACGACGCGGCGGGCTCGTCGTACGAGCACCCGACCTCCTCGACGGGGATGGAGTGCGCGCGGGCGGACTTGACGCAGGGCGTGCAGTGCGGGCGGAGCGCGTCGCATTTGACCTTGCGCAGGCGGCAGGTGCGACAGGCGGAGTTGCGGGGCAGCGCGGTGCTCTTGCGCGCCTCCGTGACTCCCCCGCTACTGCTCTGCTCCCTGTGGCGGTGGCGCTGGTGGAAGTCGTGGTGGTGGGTGGATTGGGTGGATGGTGGTGGATGTGGGCGCTGGGGCGGCGGAGAAGGAGGGCTGGATGCCGGATGCGGAGGATGTGGAGGAGGACGCGGACGCTTGTGCGCCGGCGAGGAGGGAGTCGAAGAGGGCCGTCATCGGCGTCGGGGCATGGTCTTGCGCCATCCTTCTCAAACTATTACGCTGCCAACTGCCACTATGATTTTGATTTTGATTTTGCGTGCTTGAGCAGAAGAAGGAGAGAAGGCCGAAGTGGTCGTTCGTTGCGGATTATTGAGCAGGAGCAGTTGAGTCGAGAGGATTCAAGATCGGCAGAAGCGTTGTCAGCCTCTGCCGCCGCTTACAAATACTAAACTGACAAACTATACTTCCGTCCGCTGTTCACTACTTACGTAAGCGACTTGGGAAACTGGGAAGAACAGCTGAAATGGCGCGCAGCAGCTGCGATCGAATGAACGTTATTTGACTTCCGCCTGAATTATTATTTATTTACGGTGACTGTGACTGTGACACTGTACGAGTATTACAGTGGTGCGATATTCCCTCATATCCACATTAATCGCTCGTCTGCACCACTCTACTCCGACCTCATATTCTCTCATTCCTCATCCACACGCCATATTTATACCACAACGCCGAAATGGCATCACCCGTCTCCCCTCCCCCCTCTACTTCCGCTTTGGCTCCTGGTCCAGCTTCAGCCTCAGCGTCGTTGTCGGTGTCGAGGAGTCTCCCGCAGTTGAACAACCAGGGGAGGTCGTATCAGTCGTTTCATTTGAATATGACGCCTGTTCGGGAAAGAGAAAGGGAGAGGAATATTGAGGAGGGGAGAGAGGAGGGTGTTGTCGACAGTGCTGGTGGTGGTGGGGGGGTGGATGTGGGGAGCTGGACGGCGGAGGAGGAGCAGATTAGAGAGGGTGTGTATTCTTATTTTACTCGAGTGAAGGAGAGAGAGAATTTGTGTTTTTATTCTTTTCGCCTTGAGTTCGTTGTGCCAGCTAGTCTGCCTATGAGAAGAGCGGAGGGAGAGACTTTCGCTATCATATATTAGTTAGTTGAAAGCTGTCCACTCTCTTCAGAGCAGCACCAACGGTCGTATCAAGCAGTACATCCGACTGTACGAGCTGATGTTCCGTACCATTGAGTTGGCTGTCGAAGAGTGGGAAGACAAATATCCTCTCTTGAAGACCGAGCAAACAAAGTTACGTTCTTCATGGGTTGCTTTACTCTGGGAGCTGGCGAAATACCACTTTGAATAAATATAGTTTCCAACCAGCCCAAAAGAGATGCTTTCTATGACGACCTTTTGCAACGTAGAATGCTGAAAACCCATGAAATACTTCTGCCTTATGTTTTCTACCACTACTTCGCCGTTTGTCTCTATATACATGTTCAGAGATATTCACATCCTGTGTTATTTTCGAGTCTCGTGCCTGAAACATACATATCAGTGGACTGTTGAGACGACTTTCTCTCAGATATCAATTCATTCCTAAAGCACTCAGTCTTGTTCACTTTCTCCGTTTCAACATTTACTTTGACCCTAAAACAGTGAGCGTTTGAAAAAATTCAAATCACATTGTTGTCGCTACCCTGAGGCATTGAAATTGTGCTGTTCATCATCATCGACATGAGCTCCAGAAAGGTCATTCCCAATAGATTCCCCTGAGCTTCCCACTTAACAAAGTGAGTAAAGAGCTCAGGGCTATCCTCTCCGTTTTACCGCTTAGTTACATCTCTAGAGTCACGATGTACTGCTGGAAATTGGGATTCCTGGGTTGAGCCCATCGCATGTATAGCATGAGAATAGTTACGAGTTTCTGTGCCTTCGTCTTAGTGCATTGATATACCACTCACCAATTTCTGTTACAAAGGTTGAATACGCGTCAATGCTACGTTCACTAGTAATTTTTGTTTTGACTTGGTATATGATTATCAAGCGAGAAAGATACCTGATCGCGTTATGGGAATTTGGCGCGATCTGTGTCCAATATGTAAAAAGGAATAATGGCTGACAGCGGACATCACCACAGGCACCTCTCAACTAGCTTCCCTATCCCTAATCGACACGCAAGCACACCGCTCCGCTTCCAACCATTCTTCCGGCCTTTCCTCTCCAACAGGCGTACAAAGTTCGACCGTCCGCCCCTCCAACCTTACACTCGCACTCAAACATCATCCGTCAACCAGCACCCTTGCCGCTGCAAGCACGAGCGCCAGTCCTATTGTCAGCGGACCAGAAGATGAGGAAGCAGAAGAGGAGGAGGAGGAGGTGAAGGTGCGAGGACTGCCTCCAGTCAAAGTGGGAACTGTAAAGATGGTGGATGAGAGAACACCTTTGCTTGGTTACTCCAACGACAAACCGAGCGTGTCGCGCAGAATGGGTTGGAGGGAAAAACTCAGCATTGATTGGCGGCAACCTTTTGCAGCGCTGCCTGCTGTGTTGCTGGGGACGCTCATGAATGTTCTCGACGGAGTATCATACGGCTTGAGTGCGTCAATCCCAATCCTGTTTGAGCTCCCGCCTCTGATAGTTGTTCCTGACTGGCAGTAACCTTTCCGACCAATATACCCATCTTTGCCAATTTCGGCGGAATTGGAGTCTCGATGTTTTTCGTCTCCTGCATCATTTCCCAACTCACCTATACCCTCGGAGGATCTCTCTTCGTCTCTGGAAACGGGAGCATGATGATCGAGGTCGTCCCTTTCCTCCACGTCATGGTCGATACCATCATGTCCGCCTCGCGACGCGAGGACGAGGTGGTGCCCACGACCATGGTCGCCTTTGCCCTCTCGAGCATCCTTACGGGCCTCACATTTTACATCCTCGGTGCGGCGAAGCTGGGAACGCTCATCGGATTCTTCCCCAGGAGTGTCCTGATCGGCTGTATCGGTGGTGTTGGGGCTTTTCTCTTTATCACTGGTCTTGAGGTCTCTGCACGGTTGGAGGACGAGAGCGTGGAGTTTTCGTTGGAAACGGTGCGCCACTTTTTCGAGTTGGCGGTTCTGCCACTTTGGGTATGCTTCTTCCTCACCGATATTTGATATTTTATTGTCGCTGAAGATAAGAACTGCTTAGACGGTCCCACTCGCCCTTGCTACCCTCCTCCGACTCATTACCTACAAATTTAGTCACCCTCTCATCTTCACAGGATACTTCATTGTGATTCCCATCATCTTCTACGCCGTAGTCCTCATCATTGGCACTCCGCTTGCGACACTTCGAGAGAAGGGATGGGTTTTCGAACTCGAAGGTGTTGATACCCCTTTCTACGAATACTGGACATACTTCGGTGAGCACGTTTCTACTTCCTCCTCTCCTCAGATCGAACTGACGGAGAGCATAGATTTCGGAAAAACCAACGTCCCTGCGCTCCTCAAGACTCTGCCCACTCAATTTGCGCTTGTTTTCTTCGCCTTACTTCATGTCCCAATCAATGTTCCATCGCTCGGAATCTCCATTGGAGAAGATAACGTGGATACGAACCGCGAGCTGAGAGCCCATGGAATTTCGAACTTTCTCAGCGGGGCAGCGGGCAGCGTTCCAAACTATTTGTGCTATGTCAATTCCGTACTTTTCTATCGTGTCGGAGGCGACACCAGGGTCGCCGGAGTGTTGCTTGCTGCTGCGTCCACTGGGTAGGTGGTCGATTTGCCCAGTACCCGAGATGTTGATGTGGCACGGATGAAGGGTCCTTATTGCTGGCCCGAAGATCATTGGATTCCTTCCGGTCATGGTGGTCGGCGCTTTGATCTATGTACTTGGTTTCGATTTGATGAAGGAAGCACTATGGGACACTTATGGGCGGGTGGCTGGTTTCGAGTACTTCACTATTGTTGCTATGTGAGTTTGTTATCGAATCGAAAGTCAGCAGGACACAATTTCTAATGTGATTGGAACAGTGTTGTGGTCATGACATTATGGGACTTTGTGGTTGGCATTGGAGCAGGCATCATTCTAGCTTGCATTTCCTTTGTCATCACTGCCTCGCAGGGCAGCGCAATTCGGGCGGTCATGAATGGAGCAACTGCTCGTTCGACAGTGCGGCGGCATCCAAAGCAAAATGCTTTCCTTAAACAGGTGGTATGTTTCAAGTTTTTCTTTCCCTGTTCACAGATTGACTGCGAGATTGAAGGGTTCACAAACGAAAATCTTGAAACTCCAAGGCTTTTGTAAGTCGTTGCTGCGTCTCCTGAATATCACTCATGCCATGCCGCAGTGTTCTTTGGGACGATTTCAAAATGCGAAGCGACAATGCGCGCTATTCTGGACGCCTCCGAATGGACCTCCAATCCCGTGCGGTACCTCATTGTTGATTTTACCCTTGCCAGTGGCAAGTCATTCTCGTTTGCGACAAACTCACAGCCTGACGTAGAAGCAGGAGTCGACTTTTCAGCTGCAGAAGCGTTCCTTCGTATCAAGCGCCAGTTGGATGCAAAGGCAGTAGTCCTAGTCTTCTGTGGCACAAAGCCGGAGTCGAGCATTGGAAAAGCGCTGAGGTCCGTTGGATTGTGGGCAGGTGAGAGCGATGGGAGGGTCGAAGTGTATGCAACGTTGAATGAGGCTCTCGAGGTACGTCAGCGTCCTTCGATACGTTCGCTTTGACTCATTGTTAAGTCGTTGCTGCGTCTCCTGAATATCACTCATGCCATGCCGCAGTGTTCTTTGGGACGATTTCAAAATGCGAGGCGACAATGCGCGCTATTCTGGACGCCTCCGAATGGACCTCCAATCCCGTGCGGTACCTCATTGTTGATTTCACCCTTGCCAGTGGCAAGTCATTCTCGTTTGCGACAAACTCACAGCCTGACCTAGAAGCAGGAGTCGACTTTTCAGCTGCAGAAGCGTTCCTTCGTATCAAGCGCCAGTTGGATGCAAAGGCAGTAGTCCTCGTCTTCTGTGGCACAAAGCCGGAGTCGAGCATTGGAAAGGCGCTGAGGTCTGTTGGATTGTGGGCCGGCGAGAGCGACGGGAGGGTCGAAGTGTATGCAACGCTGAATGAGGCTCTCGAGGTATGTCAGCATCCTTAGATACATTCTCTTTGACTCATTGCCTCCTAGCACTGTGAGAACGAGTACCTCAGGTCGCTATACTCCTCTGGATTGATTGCTGCGAAAGCCACGGGCTCTGACTTTCAAAGTATTGGTATCGGTCTGTCTTCCGCCACTCAAAGAATAACATCAAAGCTAACCGTTTAATAGATGTGCCAGCTGTCATTCCACCACAGGAAAACCTTTCTAGTTTCCATCTGTTCAGTCAATCACCTCGGCGGATTCATTTGCAGGCAGCAGCGCACGAAAACTTGCAAATCTGTCCGTCCTCTTTCCTTCACCTGACTACCAATTAACCTGTTAGTAGCGAGCGAAGGGAAGAATCTGATGCAGAATTTTGCGCAACCACTTCCTCTCCTTCTCCTATCGCTCAAACCGTTTGCTCGCCAACTCGACCAATCATATTTTCTTCGTCTAATACCGTACTTTCAACGGGTCACTATTAAGCGTGGAGACGTTCTTTGGAATGTCAATGATGAAGCAAACTCTTTCTACGTTATCGAGACTGGAATGTTGCGCGCTGGATACTCGTTTCCAACTTCAAATACGAACCAAATGCATAACAAACTATCGGAAACCATGTTACCTGGTTAGTTCATGCCAAGTTCAATCATAGGTTTTAATTTGTGCCTTAGGAACTCTTGCTGGAGAATTTACTTTCTTGTCAAACATCAAAAGGACCGTAAGAGTTGTTGCTGAGAGGGACAGCGTGGTGTGGAGAATGTCACGAGGGGACTGGGATAAGTTGGGCACTCAAGCACCTGAAGACCAGGCCATTCTCACTCAGATATTGCTTCGCTGCACACAAGAGGAGCAAGAAGTTTTGATGGTCAGTACTTGTTTCTACTAGTACTGTGGCCTAATTCTTTCCTTCAGACGCATCTTGCAACTACCTTTCGATGGCCGGAACTTTGAATCATTCTTGTCTGCGTCACAATGTGACCGTGTTCACTTTGTCTTTCCGATGAATGCTTGTCTGTGAGTATTGAATGTCAAAATATCAAAACAGCAAACAAGGAAGCTTGTATCCAACCGAATCTAACACAATTTCTCGCTGTGGTCCACATAGAGTTTAACTTAATTCTTCATGAAATATATGTCGCACTCTCCAGGGTCATACTCTCATCAACCATCGTAGTCCTGGCAACATAACAAAGGCTAAATGCCTCGCGAGTCGCAACGAATAACAATTCCACATGCGGTTTTCATTATCATTCGCTTGTCGACTTGATTGAGAATGCTGAGCCATTCTTAAGATCGTTTTCAGCAGGGCAGCTTCATGGACTCAACGGCCTTTATTCGTTGCAATTCGTGGCGAAGGAAACTGATTACATTATTCATCCACCATCTCAGGACTAGCCTTTCAGTTTCTTTCTTTAGGGGGAACCTACAACTTCGTACTGTTTAAAAGATTATTCTCAGTACTTGCGGAGAGAGAGGAGTATGCAATCTTACGGAAACTCCATCAATGACGCTCTTCAGATTGACATTGTTTTGTAGAGCGTAAAGAGGTCCGACGGTGAGCCAGAGGTCGTAGAGCGTGTCTTCGCATCCGTCGTTATCAGCAACAACACTGTAGGAAGGGAAAAGCAACTAACCATCGAAACGATAGTACTGAGGAGAAACAGTTAGTGCAAGTTCTTCATTCTAATAAAGGACAAGACACACATCAACGATTCGCACACCACTCACAGTGGTGCCGGTCTCATTGTATACAGCAGTGACAGTATAGGCTTGCGTGCAGAAGGGGTTAGCGAGAGGGTCGCTTTTCAACAGAGCAAATCAGTGCGCGGCAGTAGGTTTATGTCAGAGGAGCTCACGTAGATCCAGATGCAGCTTGGGCTTCATCCCAGATCGTCTTGGGAATAAACCCCTGTGCAGAAAGTGAGCACACTGATTGTTAACTGAATGTGAAAGTAAAGACGAACAATGTAATCATTCTTGGAGAATGTAACCTGACAAGCTCCCCTAGGAGATCCTCCATCGATAGCGATCCTAATCCAATCTGTTAAACTGTTATACTAACTTGAGAAGACTCACTCTCGTCCCTTGACGCCAGTAATCTCAGTTTGTCCAGCTACGCTAGAGACAAGTGCCACAAGAGCGCAGACAGTAGGAAACACTTTCATCTTCAGGTAAATCTGGAGGTGTCAAGGTGAATAGAGTTGCAGAAGGGATGGAATGGGAAGTTGAGCCTCGCTGGTCTTTTATGGCGATGGCGCGGAGAATAGATGCTGAGATTATTAGGACTCGGCTCTGGGTGTTGGCGCACATATGACACACCACACTACTTCTGTGCGAAATGCCGTGCTGTTGTCGTGGCCGTGTGTTCACAACGGTGGAGAATATACTAACAGTCTGTTGCATCATGCGTAAACCTCCTCTTTCCACTGGCACCAAACACATTCGTCGCTAAGATCGATAATCGATGGCATGATGAGAGTTCCACGCTTTTCCCAATCCAGCTTAGCTTTGTTCAATCATCATTCATCTTGAAGCGATAAAGCCGAGATTTGGATGGTAAGTAGTTGATTGCCCACCCACTTCTTGTGCCAATTTGTGCACCCGAAACTTTGCCTCGAAGCCGCGTTGAAGAAGCGGCTCCATTGGAATAATGTTTAGCTGGGTAGAAGCAACATAACATAGTAATGCATCCATGGAAAATGTTGAAAGTGAGACTGAAAACAAATCCTCAATGATGGAAAGCCGAAGAAAACGAATTCCCAAGAAAGACACGTGAGATATTCAAGACGCGACTGTCCCGAGCGTCGCGTTCATGCCTGCGTCGCTCTCGAAAACTTCAATGCCGCTCTTGGCACCATCCACTCTCCAGCTCTTCGCTCTATCAAATGCAGCGTCAGACCTATCAAGAAGTAGGTCAAGTTCTTCGTCTGTCATGACGACCGTCTGCTTGTCTGCAAGCTTAATGTCGTTCAAACCGAGGATGTCCTCCTCGTCCACTTGATACGCGAGCCGATCTTGCTGTTCCCCTGGAACTTTGAAGTTCCCTTTCTCGATCACCATCTGACCCAATTTGCGTTTGAGCCCCGCTTTCTTCAGCATCCTTGATTCGACAGTAGAGCCACAGACGAGGCGGAAGACGAGAACGGGGGAGGTTTGCCCAATACGATGGGAGCGATCGATGGCCTGCATATCGACGGTAGGGTTCCAATCTGAATCAAAGAGGATGACGGTGTCGGCCTATTCGACTAGTCAACAGGAATTAATTCAGAGATAACGACAAGACGTACAGCAGTGAGGTTGATTCCCACACCTCCTGCTCGTGTGCTCAGGAGGAAGAGCTTTGGATCACCTTCCCCTTGTCCTTCAGTGAAACGCCGCATCTCTTCAACTCTCTCGTCTTGCTTTGAACTTCCGTCAATCCGAGCAGGTGCGGGCCATCCTTTAATTTCCACCGCCCAATCTGTAGCATGGATCGACACTTACCATCAAGAAGACAAGAGAGAAGACCTACCCTCAATGACATCTAACATAGATGTGAATTGGGAGAAGAGAAGTACTTTGTGGTTCTGAGCAAACAAACGTTCTAATAATCGATCAAGCACTGCAGTCGCATTATCAGCGTCACGAGAAAGGAGAGAAGAGCAAGACTGACAGAACATCTTGCCCGATGCATTGACGAGGTCGTCGCTCATGCTAGGCAAACCAGTATCGGGATCCTTAGGCCAGTCCATAAGCCACGGCTATTGCCATTCCGAGAAGGCATTAGGACAACGAAGAGAGGAAGGAAGGCAGGACGGACATGATTACAGATTTTTCTTAGTTGCATGACGACATTCTGCAACTTGAGGTTATTGATCTCTTTCTTCGCTTTCTTTAAATCATATTCCTTCCTCCTCTCCTCTTCATTTCCCCTCTCCACCCTCGCTAAAGCCTCCTTCTCATCTATCTCCTTGTTGAGCTGTCTCAAGAACGCCTTCTCCGACAGGCCTTCAAAATCATTTTCCCGATACAAGCGTTTCTTCCCCCGTCCCCTTCGAACTGGGCGACTTCCGCTGACAGAAGGGCTCTCTGTGTCAGAGGAGGCGATGGAGACGGTGCTTGCGTTAGGAGTCTTGGGAGGTGAGATTTCTGTTGCGCCTTCGTCGAGTTTTGAATGGAGGAGCACATCTCGAATCTGCCCCTTCAGCACGGCGTCGTAGAGTGTCTTCTGCTGTTGGGTTAGGGGGCAAGAGAGGAGGTACTCCTAGGTCATTCGTTCACATCAGCGTTCGTCGAGTTCAAAGGACTGACCTTCTTCCTTGGTATATCCCTCTCTACCTCCGCTTTCACCCTCCTTAATAGGAAAGGCTTCAAGATAACGTGCAACTGCTCTACGACAGCTTCGCTCTGTTTGGCATTCAACACATCCGTTTTTTCTTCCTTCGCCTCTTCCGTTCCATCTCCTCCTTTCTCATCGTTTTCCTCTTCGGTGAAGTTGAACCAGGATGTGAAGTTATCAAGGTCGTCGAATATTTGCGGAAGAATGTAATTGAGTAGAGACCATAATTCAGCAAGATTGTCTGTTCAAATCAGAATCAGGATGGGAGGCCCGAAAGCAAGGTGGCAGGAGAGACGAACTTTGTAGCGGGGTACCAGTCAAGAGGAGCCTATTCTCACTATTATACGTCTTCAGCTCCCTGATCAGCTTGCAATTCATATTCTTCAATCGGTGACTCTCATCCACGACGATGTACTGATACCTCCGATGCGGACCAGTGAGGAACTTCCGATCTCTCATCGTCATCTCATAACTCGTCACGATGACAGGCCAAACATCGTTATCCTTCAAAGACTTCCACTTCCTCCTCATCTCCTCCCTCTCCGCTGGCGTGCCATGGTACTTGACGACATGCAAAGATGGTGCGAAGCGCGCAAACTCGCTCACCCAATTGCCAAGTGTTGACAACGGGCAAACGACGAGGAAAGGACCGTTTATGCCTCTATCCCGCAGGTAAGCGATGAAAGCGATAGTCTGCAAAGTCTTTCCCAGACCCATCTCGTCGGCCAAGACACCATTGAGACCATTCTCGAAAAGGGACAGGAGCCATTCGACCCCAGACAATTGGTACGTCTTCAGCGTCGCTCCCGGGACTATGTGTTGCACGCGGGAGCGGAAGGAAGTGGAAGAGGAAGGTGAAGCTGAATCTAGTTGAGGAGGTGCAGAAGGGGTAGAGACCGTGTCGGTTTCCTGGAGACGAGAAGGGGCGGACTTTCGAGCTTTCTTTCGCGACTTTTTCATATCATGTCAGCGTGGCGTATTTGAAAATGGGTGGAGGCAGACACACATTACTTGGACCGCCAGTGGAATCTTCGTTCTTTCTCTTCCTCCCCCTCTTTCCTTTGACAGGGCTTATCTCCTGCTCTCGCTCCTGCTCCTGCTCCACCTCTACATTCTCCTCCTTTCGAAGATCGGCTTCGGCTTTTGCTCGTCTCTCTTTCTCTAGTTTCTCAGCGATGATTTTAGAGTATAGGTTGGATTTGGAGAGGAGAAGGTTGAGCTTGGAGTAATTGTCCGACATCTTTGTGCCAAAAACTGTGACGGAGGCATGGTGTCAGTCAGTGGAGCGAAGGACATTGCCATCGACAGCTTTAGGTAAAGGTTTCATTATCCGTATCAACTTGTCTGGTTTTTGAGCCAACTGCTAGATCAGCATTTTTTCTACCCTCAGCATCTGCTCAAGGCTCTCACAAAGAGAAACCAGCCTGACTGATGCACATGCATTCGTTCTCGGGTAATGAAGAGACCAAGTCGTGTACAGTTGGAATGCAGCAGGCGCGACTCCTCGCCATTACTGCCAATCGACGATCCAGAGAGACAAAATGAATAGCATATGTGCACGGCTTCTATGCAGATTTTGTTGCGCATCAAGTTGACTGATGGCACTCCTGGAGATGCTCACTATAGCAAGACAGTTTACACACAAATTCACGCTTGGAAGAAAATGACTAGATGCGATCCCCATGAATTGTGACAAACTCGAGACATACCGCGTTCTCTTTCTCGTTCCCAGTCTCCAATATCTTAATGCCTCTGGGAAATCGATACCACCAGTGTCTAACTATCTAACGCGTCGCCCTGCCCTGTGAGAGCTGAAGAAGCAAAGTTGGTTGTTTGACTTGAGCGAGTGGAGGATGGCGATTGTGCTTATTTGCTTGTTCCTTGTCGCCGACAAAACGCCGATGCAGAAAACGACCGTGACCAAATCAAATCCAAGATCAGGGCCGTCGGCCCATTGGGCACTGGAAGAGACATCACTGCTCTAACCAGAAGTGAAGAGTTTAGGCCTATTGAAGTAGCCTTAGTGCGACTATTGACGACAGAAACGAAGGAACGTGGACTGTCTTTTGGAGGACTTTCCTGTGAGCTTGGAGGCTTGTTGGCAGCGAAGGCATGACCGTCCAATGAAGTGTTCGTGGTGGTTGACTTTGGGGGATTGCAGCACCAGTAAACGGCGAAAAACGGACGGAACGATCGCTGAGACGAAAGATTGACAAGCTGGATCTATTTGGTTATCGCCCAACATCTCAAAATACGCCCAACGTCAAGCCAAACATCGAGCGAATGATGGATGGCAAGCACACAAGGGCAAACTATGCCCAATATCCTGGCGCTGATTCCAACGACCAAGGTTCAGCCTATCCGCCATACAATCACCAGCTTTCGTACCTATCTCCGTCACAACTCGCCCACCAACTCCCAATATCGGACGAATATCCATCCGACCAGGATCCATATTCGTCTGTAGCTGGCGCATACCCTTTCACCGACCATCCAGCCTTGCAATCCTCCTCTCAGGACTCCATGGATCCCCTCCTCGCCTCCCTCATCACTCTCCACTCCTTCAGAAATGGCGGCCAGATCTTCCCTCCCTCCTCATCCCGTGCCATGTCCAAAACCCCTTCGCGATCCGACAAGCTCCGCCGAAAGTTCCTCGACCGTCTCGCCGAGATCCTGGCCATTCAACGCACCGTTGTCACAGCATTGGTAGACAACGGCGTGTGGATTGCCGTCGAGGGAAGAGAGATAGTTGGGAGGGATGAAGCCTTCTTGAGGAGGTTGGAGGAGTATCAGCTTTTCTCCGCAGCGGCTGACGTAACTGCCAAAGAGCTCTTTTGGGACGCTATCCTCGATTATGCCTGTCCAGATCTCACAGTCGCTTTACTTCCTAACGTCCTTGGAAGCTTAGGTCTGCTCTTGGGTCAGCCTTACGAGACTAAACATCCTTCTCCCATCTTCAAGGGTTTACAATCCTTCTACGCCTCCATTAATAATGAGGAAAGGACGACAGGTGAACTTATCGTCTTGGCTTACGAGTTCACCACTTCGAAGGCAATGAGAGAATATTTTGCGCTCCACAGTCGTGAGAAGCCTTATCTGAAGGTCTGGGAGTCTATTTGTGCTCTTTCCAGGCTCCGTGGTGCGCATCAGACGATGATCAAGATCCTACCCTCCCTTCCCGGCGTTCAAATACATATCATCCCCACCTCCCCGCCCCTTGCAAAGCCTACTCCACTGTCGCTCTCTCCGCTTCTCTCCCTTCTCTCCCTCCCGCCCACAGTCCAGACAATCCATCGATATATAAATCGTGCTGCTGCGAACTTCAGCGAGATCGCCAAACGTTTCGAGACGACCCTCTCCCTCTCATCCAGGGTACATCCCGAGATTACCGCCTTCGTCTTCCTTTCCCATCACGCGCCGAGGAACGCTTTCATATTTCCTTACCTAGGGACCTCCTCTCCCTCCTGCGCTCTCTGTTCTCATTTCCTCTGGACCGCACAGGAGGTCCCGACGCGAGGAACGACAGGCAAGGTGCACAGTGGGTGGTCGTTGCCATCCACTGCTTTCTCTCAGGCTGGAGGAATGGAGGTGGACGGTCTCCATGAGGCGCTAGAGGACATGAAGGAGATGTTGAGGAATCGAGCGCTCATTCCTATCACGAATGGACTTGGAACAATCACTGAATCGGCGAGCGGATTTGGGGAGACGATAGGCACCGGAAGCCCATTGAGCTTCTCGAGCGTGACCGATACCATCCACAGTAGGGCTAGCAGCGTTCCTTTCGGCATGGACGAGCGCGATTCGAATACCCCCTCTCGTGGCCGTTTCGGATTCGGAGCTGGGGCTGGAGGCGGAAGGGATTCGATAACGCCAACGCGTCAGACGGCAAGGTTCGGATCTGCCAGATTGGGGTCTACCTCTCGGCTTTCCTTACCTCTTACGATGGGTAGGGAGGGGAGGGATGAACTTGAACAAGAGAGGGCTGCCCATATTGACTTCGCTGGGGCTGGGAACGGGCTGAACAGGATGCCGACAGCCGTCAGGAGGGTGGAGGAGGATTTGAGAATGTCTCCGGTCGGACAGAATGCACTGGAGTTCCCAAAGTTCTCATTGGACTCGCAGATGCATCGGTACGCCGATGGAGTCTTTCCTCCAGCGTCGGGAGCAGAGGAGCGGGATTGGATACCGGAGGGTCGAGCTTCGAATCACTTCGTGTCTACTCCTGCTGTACCTGGCGAGTACCCACCTGAGAAGGAAAGGGTGAAGGCAGAAGGAGGTGGCGGGGGAGAGGATGTGGCTACTGTGGCGAAGCGAGCAATGAGTTTGAAGAGGCTGTTTACGTGGGGAAGGAAGAGGAAGGAGAGCCTCCCACTGGGGACTGTTAAGGAAGAGAGCGAGAGGGCGGATAGTAGGTTGGAGAATTTAAAGGAGAGGGAGGCGGCGCTCAGTAGGACCACGTTGACGTTGAATAGGAAGGAGAGTAGGACCGATGGGAGGCTGACGAGGAATGAAAGTAGGAACGAAGGGAGGATGATAAGGAATGACAGTAGGGACGAAGGGAGAATGATGAGGAATGACAGCAGAGATGAAGGGAGAATGATGAGGAATGACAGCAGAGATGAAGGGAGAATGATGAGGAATGACAGCAGAGACGAAGGAGTGAGTCTTTGGATGCATTCGCCCATCTTAGCCCTGTTACTGATGTTGCCATAGCACGACGACTATGGGATGGCTGGTAAGCGCGCCGATGCAGCGGTTCGTCTTGAGCGTTGTATCTTGATTAGAGCTAAAGAGAGGTGTAGTACACACCAGGCGTAATCTCATCTGAGAGGGCAACAAGTGATGAGATCCTGCGTGCTTATCGAGAAGGGGCAGCGGTACATGCTGACGAGTTGAGGGAGATCAACACAGCTGTACACACCTACAGTGATGGTGCGTGCTGCCCTGCCTTTCTTTGTAATCCTAACCTCAATGGCACCCTATTAGCCACGAACCGAGTGAAAGACGTGCAGACAAGCCTGCTCGAGTCAATGGCTAGGCTTTATCAGCTCATGCAGCAATCGCAGGGCAAAACGGGGTCCGAATACAAAACTGTTCTTGAAGGTGTCCGCTTCTTGACGAAAGAGTTGGAATTGTTGAAGGGTCAAGTGACCCTTTTGGAGATTCAGCGGGAAGAGAGGAGGGAGGCGGAGAGAGCGGAGAGGAGGGCGAGAGAGATGAAGGAGAGGGAGAAGGAGGAACTGGTGAGGATGCAATTAGAGGAGAGGATGAGGAAGGAGAGTGAGATGCAGCATGAGGTGGAACGGTTGCAGCAGCAAATCAACGAGCAACACCAGGTTAATCAACAGCGACAATTCTTCCAACCCTCATTTGGGCATGTTCAACCGACTCACGATGCGGACGACCCGATATCTCCAAATAATTTTGATCCTCATATGTTCGATACTCCGGATCAGATGGAGCAGCAGTGTGAAGAAGAGTTTATGGAACAACCCGCCAGGCCAGAATGGGATGCAAAAGCAGAGGAGAAGCGGCAACGAAGGCTTTCCCGTGCGGAGAAGAAGCGCGCACTGCTCGAGATGATGGAGCAGATCCTTGCAGAGAGAGAAGAGTTGTTCCGTCGTACGGCTTCTACCCCGTCGTCTGATGCTTCCTCAACCGAGACTCCGGTGACACTTCCAAACTCCCGCCGCCCCTCCCATCAACTCCGAAAAGCTTCCTCGGCTTCCGCGGTTCCAGAGCGGCAAGGCAAGCGGAGCAAGAAGGAGAAGAACAAGGATCGAAGTCGTGGGATGGTCAAGGTTACAGAACCGGCGCCGTCCATCCATTCGAGTGTCATAACCGATAGACCTTTCAATGTGGACAGCTGGATACCTCAGCAGCCCCTGCCAATGCCCCTCCCGCGCCGCCCTAAACCAGAGAAGACGAAACAGCGAAAAATCTCTACTCCCGGTCCATCGTCCAATGGTAATGGCTTACGAAAGCGCAAACTCTCGATCCGTGGCTTATTTGGTCCTAGTCGTGGTGCAGATGCGACAGAGCACGCGGAGCGATGGGGGAAAACTGTGAAGAATGGCGATGGTAAGAAAGAATCGATGGGTGATGCTGGGGCTGCCATGGTGAAGCAGCTGGCGCAGTATCGGGCCGCTAAGGAAGCTGCTCAAGCTCAGGTTGCTGCAAACCAGTATGGTCAGGGTGGACATGAACCAAATCCTGAATTTACCGTTGGAAGCTTGCTGTACAGGTTCGTGAAACCACCCATCCGTCTCCGTCTACGCCGTTTTGGTTCTTCCGATCCAAGCCCTCTTTCCCTTCGCGAGCTTCAGAGGTTGACGCTCAAATGGCTTACAAACCATTATAGGCTCTCAACAGAACTTGAAGGTGTCGATGATGTTCAACAGAGGAGGATGATCATCGACGAAATACTGAAGAAAAGCCCACCAGAGTTACAGTTTCCTACTCAGCAGAGTGAAGTTCAACCAGAACAACATGCTCGACAGATGCGATCCAATATGACTCTGGAGGAAAGGTTTCATAAAGAAGGGATTGAACCGGGTGAGGAGCCACTTTCCTTCCCCATGCCTGGGACTTCGGTTGCAGGCGAGAGATTCAAGAAACTGGCTGACTGGAAGGATGAAGATTTGGACGGGCTCATCGAGGAATTTAATCGTTTATCAGCGATCGAACAAATTGCCAACAATCTCCAGCACATGAGGAACATGGCTTAAACACTACTCATTTCTTGAAATACGTTTTTGGAGTTGCATTTGGATTGCATAATCGTCGTTTGCAGTGCATTGAGCCAGTGGAGAACGCATCACGATCCACGCCGTTTGTATTATCAGGACACATTGTACTTCTATTCCTTTCGTACAACAATCAACAATCAAGCAATCAAACTCTTTGCTTTCTCTAAAGTACAGCAGGATGCTAGAATCGTTTACGTCGCTCCCACGTTGTAGGAGTGAAGGCTCAAGGAGCGCAGCTGTTACTGAGTCATAACGTGGTTTGAGTTCCTTTCTATGCCTCCCTTACGATATGGTGAGCTCTTTATAGTTTTTGTATCTTTGGGGACAGGACGAACCCAGACTGCCCATGCCCAAGCAACAACCGTCTCGCAATCGCCTGCCCATGCTTTGATCCGCTCCTTCAAAAAATTCGTCTCAAAACCCTTGGCTGGTGGAACGTCCACCTCCATGTTGCTGTTCAAGTCAATACTTCCACTGGTCGAACCCTCAAGCCTTAGTTCTCCATTTAACAGGCGTCCACTTTGCATCCTATCCGGTACTCCTGCATTGTTGTTAGGTGTGACGGTATGAACAGTGTAACCCTCCAGTGCGGATCTGAGACGAGATTTTAAGAGTCGAAACACCGGATCCTCATATTTCAACACCCTCTCCACCTTTGCCTTCACGGCTTCTCTTTCCTCCAGACCCAATGAAACGATTTCATCCACGAGGTGTGCGAGTTTTGTTCCCCTCTCACCTCCGTTTCCCTGTCGCGGTAATGAGATTGCAAGGGCGAAGGAGTCAAGGATTTCCTCCTCCAATAACGTGTGTACGCGGTCGACCGATGAGGATGGAACGGAAGGAAAGAGCGCCAGAAGGGAAGCGAGAATGAGGAGAGATTGAACAGCGTTCTGAAGAGCAAAGAGGAACGGTGAAGGGACTAAGTAGATGGGTGGTAGTTGATTCTCTTCAGAACGCCCGGTTCCTGATGATGAATGATCCGTCAGTAAGACAGGTAGCGACACGGGTTCATCCTCGAAGAGCATTTGCACTGTTCTTCTCCTGATAGTGCTCTTAGTCCATTCCCCTTCCTGACTGATCCATGCCATGGATATGTCCTTTATCTTCTTCCTCTCGCCGTAGATGGCAATCACTGCTTCGGCCTCCATTTCCTTCGCGACAGCGACAAGAGACCTCTCGAAAGCTTTCTTGTTCATAAACTTTGCCGACCTCGAAATCGCGAAATGTTCTATGTCTGCCTTCATATGATCGAGAAGGGTGAAGAGCCTTGGGAGTTGGGATGTGACGAGATCTGAGATATTGCTAGAGGCTGAGATATGGCTAATGAGGGATAAAACCTCGTCGTCCCGCACTGGCGCACAAAGGAGCTTGAGAACCTGTAACAAGTCAGATAGATCCGATTTGAGGACCCCAGAGGTGAGGTTGGAGTTGGAGGTGTGAGATGAAGGAGAAAACTTCTGTTGCATCGACCCATAAACGCCTCCCTTCATTCGTTCTGGAATAAGATCCTTCACTCCAGCCTCCCAGAGATCCCTTTTCAGCCTCTTCCACTGTTCCTGCTTCAAGTCTTCCTCCGCCGTCGGGGAATCCAGTGTTTCAGCAGCGCCAGTAAAGTAAGCTGTCCGCAGATGCTCCAACACAGCGGACTCGATCGTCTTCTCTGTTTCCCCTTCATCAGAGGAAGGTGAACGAGCCGCAAACTCCTGAAAATCTGTATACAGGGACGAGGAGGTAGATGGAGAAGCGAGCCGTCCTAGGCGGGCGAGAAGTGAGCTGGATGAGGGAGAAGAAAGAAGAGGGAGCCGCGCAGTGAATGCCTGAGAAACGAGTGGATGGGAGATTGGCAGGAAAAGGGGTGGCGGCGCCGTTGGTGTAGGAGAGTTCAATGAGGACATGACTGTTGCCTTTGAAACAACTATCAGCTAAGTCACATTATCACGATGAGAAAGAGCGTCTTGAAGAAGGTAAAGCCTATTCCGTAGATCTAGAAAAATGCGTAGCGTCGAGACATGTTGCGATAACAGGCCTTTCTATCGTGCTCAAAGCAGAATAGGTTGCCGGATCACACACGCCTCCCTTTCCTTTTTCATTAACAAAAGTATGAAGTGAAAAAGTGAATCGCAAAAGTAAATCGTATCATGGCCATTGCAAGTAGCTCAGGACTAACTAACGAGGTAAGTAGTTCTCAGACATGAGAGATCAGATAAATCTGCAAGGAGTCAGAAGAGCGAGGGCCAGTATGGCCTGCGCGTCCTGATGGATTAACCACCCTGCTGGCTATTCGCAGCTATGGGGAGTAAATGTTAGGTGGTGAATTGATAGGGGTGCTAAGGTTACGTGATTCGTCAGCTGTGTCCAGGCTCATTGAAGAATCCAATCAACACAGGGCCAACATAATCCTCGCGCTATCCCAGCACAGAAATACTACGTACCCGGTACCTGATGTCTGTTGTGATGCCTTGAAGATCTTGACGAGCGAGTCAAGGGATGTGCAAGTCAACAAGTTGAAGACTTGGGTAAAGTACTCCCGCAGCAAGGTCAATCTCAGACCTGATTAACGGACTCTACTTTGTGAACCAAGAGTATGGGATGGCAAACAAGTCCGCTTTGGATATTAACTATCAATGACAGTTGAAAAGATGGTTCATGTACACGTTTCCCAGATAAGTTTTCAACATAATGTCCACTACGAGATTCCCCTGTACAAGTCAATGCTGCCATGAGGTTGTTGGTTAGCCTTGGCAGAGGAAATATATGGAAATTCATACGCAGCAGTGAGCCTTGTGATCTGACCAGCACTCCAATCCGTCAAGCAGGCGTCGTCAGAGTAATCCATGTCTTTGCATCGATATTCAGTTAGCTGTGAACTCTCCACGAAAACAGAATTCTTACAGTTATGAATCTGTAGACAGTGGATCAGGTGGTTACACTGGGGTGGAGAAGGGAAAGAGCATACGCTATCAACTCCACCTCCAGGGCAGCTATCCTGAGAAGCCGGACAACCAGAAGTAGCTGTAGATTGAGGAGGAGTATCATCAACAAAGTCTGGACGTATAATAATATTGATCAGAATGTTCATGAGAAGAATAAGGTATATACCGCCATCGCCGGTGCATCCGCCTTCGAAAACGTGGTAAAGACCAAGCCAGTGTCCGGTCTCGTGGGCAAGGGTCTTGCCTTCATTGTAAGGCTGTACATACTAGTGTTAGGCCAGCAAAACATGGTGTCCATGAATATGAGAGCGTACAGCAGCAGATCCTCCTGGTCCAGTATCTGAAGAGTCTGATTGAGCCTCGAAGCAGGAGAGAAGGAAGTAAATCATACCATAGCGGTAGACAACTCCATCGTACTCTGGCTCATCCTCATACCACTCAGGGAATGTACTACTCCGATGTCAACAATCCGTCAGTTCCTCCGACGACATGCTCACGCATATCCCAACAATCCGTTCAAGGATCCCTATAACGACGCCCTAGTCACCACCATCTCTCCTTGAGGAGAGAGGAACAAACCTGGAATCCAACGGTGTACAAGTTCAGATCGGCTGCTCCACCTTGTCTCAAGCCAGTCTTCATGGCGACAGCTAGCGAGTTCTCAGCCCCAGTGTTCAAGTTGGGACCTGCGCCGCGAAACCAATTCGAGTTCTGCGTCCTCGTGATTGCAGCCAGAGTGTAGGAAGTGCCCGTTGCTGCGAGTTGTTCGTTGAGGGTGGAACTAAGATACATGCAGACTCAGTTTAGGCCACAGAAGCAGGGAAAGTGCGAACATATGTGTAGCGATTGCTGAATCGCTCAGATATCCTCCAGTGGTCGAGTTGGTGGAATAGACATTGTGAAAGTCTGCGATCAGATTATCAGATCCCTACAGAGTATGAAAAATGATACAGCTCACAGACGTTAATGGGAGCAGCGATCCTCGCTCCAGGCGCCGTCTTCACCCTCGCGACGGAAGCATAGTCCTGGAGAGTCAAGCCTTTGTTGTCCAAGGCTTGCTGGAAGCTGGCCTGATTTTGTGCCAGTTCTTCAGAGGTGATGAGGGTACCGCATCGACTGTAAATGTCGTGATGAGACTTCGTCCAGGCGGGAAAATGTGAAATGGGAGGAAAATACGAACTCGACCAAAGTGGTACCGTTGAAGGGGCTGGGGGCAGCTAAGGCTCCGGCTACGAGGGCGAAAGGGAGGAGCTTGGAGACCATGTTGTCACAGATCGAGAATATCGAGAAATCGAGAATGTTCTGATAGCTTTGATGCTCGAGAAGCGAGGTCTTATATATGTATCCTCACCCCACTTGGTGACACATATCTGTACGGCTGATAGAGTTAACGACACGGGTATTCGCATGAGCAGGATACGCACAGCTATCTATCGTTCTCGGGCAGCGTTCTCACGCCATGGGGATCATACCTGAAGTATGATACCTCATGTGCGAGGCTTTGGATGAGGCTCAGTGTTGCTGTCGGAGACCTGAGGCGGGATTGCACTAGTGTTGGTATTGAGTGGGGATTTTTTTTGGCGTTTGTTCGGTTTGGGTTTGACCACGCAAATTCATCATGCTTCTCAGCTTATCGTCCCCCATCTTCAGCATCGACGCTGAATTGAAATTTTGATGATTGCGCAACTCCGGATGTTGGCGTGCTCTCAATTACAGACAGACCTAGTGCAGTCTTGGCTCTCATGCTCCGTGGTGAGCATGATGAAGAAGTCCGGTTCTTTTGATCAGCTGTGTCCAGTTGTCGTGAAAGACCACATTCGAAAGGGCACGGAATGAAGGCAAAGCCCAGTAAACCGGTCTGGGTTGATAACTCGGCTCCTGTACCATCACAAAGTAGTGGTATCATCGATAGGCGCCGTCGACAACCTCTTCAACAGCGCAAGTGTGAATGAAGACAACCTTCCAAATTCGCGAAGAAGCTGTAAAGGCCGTAGTTATTAACGATATGTTATCGTGGAGCATGGAGTTACTGGCAGCTTCGGAAACTGGATCCTGCTTAGCTCCTTAACTGAACTTCCTCGTGCATTTAGCAAGCGCCAAGACTTTATGCATTTCTTCCTCCAACCATCTCATTTAGCTCACATGCAGCATTGTTTGTTGGAAAAACTCACATGGATGTCTGTGTCTGATTTGCTCTCCCTCTGCATCCTACTCTGATCATAACTGCTTAATGTTGGAGCAACGTTGAAGGTTCCCAGTTAGGTTGTTGCGCTTCTAGGAAGGAATTCCGCGATTGCTACACATGCGCGCATTCCAGTGCGAAGATGATGGTTTCGGTGCTCATCGACATCCTTTATCGCTCCTTTCTCCTGCATTGGGGGTCAACTGCGTCAGCTATGTACCATAAGCAGGTGAACGGACGATGATGAAATAGTGGGCAAACGTTTCTTTCTTTGTTATTTTTGTTACATCGCTCCTGTAGCGAGATTATGGAACGCGATGGAGAAGATCAGCGATTTATCTTGCACGTCGCCCTTCCTCCCCGGCCTGACCCAGAATTGATGAATGCTTGTCGACGTGTATTTCTTTGAGAAAACGAAGCCGTAGCTATTTTTGGGGGTATCTTCCATTGCCAATTCACACTATAGGGACATCTGAGTGATTCGGAGGAGGTGCAAAGTGATGAGCTAACTACCGAAGCTTGAAATGTTCATAACAACAACTTGAACCTAAGTGCGCAGTGCTGTAGATGTGCTTGTTACGTTTTAAATATTCGTTTGACATTGTAGGCCTCCATTTCCTCAGAAGTCACACGACGAGAACACGTTACAAGTTCGCCACAAAAAATAATCAAGGAATCATTATTTAAGCTCCGCAAACAACCTACCCAACCTTTCTGCCTTCTTCTCCTCCGCCTCCAACTCCTTCTCAACCTGAACAACCATCTCATCCAGCGCCTTCCCCTTCTTCTCTCTCTCCCTATCCATCCAATCATCGCCCACATCCTCATCGACAGAAAGCACACGGAACAAGATGTCCGACAATTTCTTCTCCTCTTCCCCCTCCTCCACCTTTTCTGTTTCTTCCAATTTCAACATGTCCCTCTCAGCCATTGACAGGTGTTCCGGCCCTAAGATCTTCTCCAATAGAGCCATGTTCATTGTCAACCTCTTCGCAGCAAGCTCCTTCCCGAACGCTCCCTCCATCGGGTCAAAATGCCATTCCTCTAGTGCGGCGAGATTCATGCCCATTCCCATCCCAGCCGCGCCGCCAAGGTTCATATTAAGCATCGTAGCCATCGGATGTCCCTCTCGCGCTGCCTGCTGATCCCTTTGTGGAGCGTGAGGTTGAGCATGAGCGTGGGTTAGGGCATGTGGAGCTGCGGTTTGTTGGATGTTTTGAGCGGCGGACGGGAGTAGGGGGAGGGACATCTGGGGACCTGAGAGTTGAGGCGGTGGCATTGGGAGTTGTTGTTGTTGCTGCTGCTGTTGATGCTGAAGCTGAAGCTGATGTTGTTGTTGTTGTTGCTGCTGTTGTTGTTGTCGCAGCTGTTGCTGGAGGAAATTCATTTTCATCTGTTGCTGCATCGCCTGCGCCTGAGCTTGGGGCATAGAAGAGAGGGAGGACATCGATGACATCGATGACATGTTGGGTTGGAGGGCGAGCTGCTGTCTTGGAGTGGCTGGGACTTGTTGAAGTGAGGGGTGAGGAGAGGCAACCTGGAGCTGTGGTGGAAGTGAATGTTGGTGTTGTTGATGTGGAAGCGCATGCGGATGTTGATGGGGATGACCGAATTGGGGAGTTTGAGGTGGTCGGTTCTGGTACTGTTGGGCCAACACAGCGAGCTGTTGTGGGTTCAGTGTACCAGCTAGAGAAGGGATGGGGTTGGAGGGATGTCCTTGTCCTGTTAGAGAGGGGTGAGAAAGTTGTTGTTGTTGTTGTTGTTGTTGGTGTTGGTGTTTGAGGAAGGCGCTGACCATGGACGGTTGGACGTTGCTGAGAGGATTGTGGCCCATCTGAGCTTGGGCTTGTTGTGATTGCAATTGCTGGGCCAACATCGCAGGATAGTTCGCGATGGATCCTCCCGAGAGATTTAGATTGGAAAGGACCTGTTGGGTCGTCGGATGTTGAGATTGTGGGAGTTGCTGTTGCTGTTGCTGTTGCTGTTGCACCATCTGCTGCTGCTGCTGTTGTTGTTGTTGCGCCATTTGTTGTTGGTGCTGCTGTTGTTGGAGTTGCGCCGCCCTTCCCGCTTGTAAATAGTGCGCATTCTCGTTGACTGGCTTCAGAGGATACTCTCTGATGACCTCCGTGCTCCAACTGTCCGGCGCCGGAGGAACATTTCCAGGGATTCCCTGCGCATTCCCAGTCTCGTCCTGTCCCCAAAAGACGACGTTGAGGCCTAACTGTCCCGCTGAACTCTGGGGACGGATTCTCCAACGCTTTCGGAAACGAGATAGCGTCCTGTCTGTCGACGGCTCAGCAATCGTTGTCGGTGGATGGTATGCTGAATGAGCGGTGAGAGACTCGATCTCAAGAGTCATGCTCCCCACTGAATAAGTATTGTGGCTTATTACTTCGGCGTTGGGACCGTGCAGATAGCGAACACCGTCAGGAGGGAGGGGGAGGGAGGAGGCATAGATTATCAAGGCAAGAGTTCCAGCTGAACGTTGGGAAATCGTAGGTCAGTCAAGTCCACTTCGTGAGGAAGGCAAAAACGAACCAGGAGGTCGATCCATCCGCCGCCTACATTTGTATTCGCACTCGCATGAATGATCACTCACACGTGATGAGGTGAGACACGAACCAGAGGAAAGGCGCGGTGCCCATGATTGTCTGTGCGCCAGTGAGGAACTTGGTTATAATTTCGGAGGATGGACCTGTCGGTGGACATGGTGGCGAAGGAAAGTTGGCGCAGAACCAGAGCTCGTGCTGGTTGGGCGTCGCGGCGGAGGGGTGGAATTGGGATGGAATCCCTGCGAGCGCTGGTGGGGTGGACATTGTTCTTACTCACGTGATGTCATTAGAATTAGTCGGAACCGAGCTGCGCAGTTCAGGTTCACTATTGACGCCTTTCAGCAAGAATACAATAAATACCATTGCGCTGGGGTGTTCGACGATTGGACGTACAAAAGCGAAGAAGTTATGAGTTACATAGTACACAATCAGACTGCATAGAATCTTGTCTTTAGGTCCAAATTCACAATCAACACCTCGGCGATATGACGCTGTCGAGCGATGATTATTGCACTCGATTCAGTCCATCTATTCTTTGAATGCTTCTGACATTCCTTTAGAGTCATAGTTAACGGCGTCGAGGGTGGTCTCCTCAGAGCAACCAAAAGGACACCCAGCTGTCGCACGCACTTCTTGAAGAGGGATGCGACTTTACACCAGTAACTTATTTAGACCAACTGGCAGTTTAGACACTTCAAGTTGAAGCTAGAACTTGTAGAACTCACCCCACCCCACCACAGTCGGAATAGCTGACTTGCTTAAACTACACCGCTCGGTTTTTTATGCTCAAAGGTACTCTCGGAAAGGAAAGTGAAATAGCGGCACTGCAACAAATACTACCCTTGATTGAGAATAAGAAAATTTGGGCCGACTCACCCATTCCTGTAAGGCTAGAAGGAACAGATCTGTATCCCAGCAAGAGTAAATCCGCTGCCAGTAATGATTGTGCACAACACTTCGGATCTCTTAAATCTCTGCAGCACTTAAGCAGGAACAGACGTACCACAAACCCTGTTGCTTTTATGCAATCTGAACATCAGGAAAGGCACATAAACAGAGGATGGCACAACGGATAGAAAAACGTCAACAATCGATCGTTGCAAAGACAGTTCCTGAAACAGATTGGCGTGGTACATAACTTTCACTCCTGCTCTCTTGTGTGTATGTTATCACACTATACCTCTATAGGTAGCAATGCTGTCATGAATGTAAGGGAATGACTGGAGTGAAGATAGAACGAAAGAACCTACACAGCACTGAGTCTTGTAACTTGACCGCTCGTCCACTGAGTCCGGCATGCATCGTCGGAGTAATCCATGTCTTTCGCGCCTATGAGCTGAGTACATCAAAAACAACAAGGCTCACGGTTGTGAATCTATGAAACAAGTAAATACTCGGAGTTCGTTATGAAAGGAATCAGAAGACGTACACTATCAGCGCCAGGTGCAGGGCAGGTATCTTTTCCAACTGGACAGCCGGAAGATGCCGAAGACTGAGAAGGCGTGTCTGGGACGTAATCTGGTTTACTTCTTAACATACCCAATTTTCTCAACTTTTGAAAGAAGACAAACCGCCAGGTTCGTTACATCCTCCCTGGAAAACGTGCAAGAGACCGAGCCAATGTCCAGCTTCGTGAGCCAGAATCTTCCCCGTGTTGAAGGGCTGTCACGGTTTGAGTCAATTAAGGCTGCTCTTCTCAGGAAGAAACGAGGGTACAGCGGCAGCTCCTCCGGGGCCGGTGTCTAGGTTGATGTCAGTTTAGAAGAGGATGGGAAGGAAGAGATGGCGGACCAAAGCGATAAACCACTCCATCGAACTGTGGCGCCGCTTGATAGTCCCAAGGGAAAGTCCTTTGGTTTGAAGTAAGTGATCGTCTTCAGCACACAGATGTGGACGAACGCGTATCCCAGTAAACCATTCAGGCCGCTACCCTGTCCAAAATTCAGAAAAAAGGAGGTGCCACGGCGATGTACGCACCCTGAACGCAACGGTATAAAGGTTTAAGTCTCCCGCACCGCCTCTTCTCAAAGAATTTTTCATCTGGACAGCTAAATCGTTTTCACCTCCAGTGTCTGCGTCTAGAACCGGTCCAGCACCTTGGAACCAGTCCGCGTTCTGCGTCCTATCGATCGCCATAAGATTGTAAGACGTTCCCGTCGCTCCCATATGATCGTTAAGAGAGGTACTACGCGCCCGACAGATCGGAATTGGTGAGCGTCCCAGGACCAACAAGTGAAGGATGACCTACATATGTGTGTTGATTTCATCATCCGTGAGGTATCCACCATCCGTGTCCTCTGTTGCATAGATGTTGTGGTAGTCTATCGCTCTCAGTTTTGGACTGCCACTAAACTCGGAATGTACATACAAACATTGATGGGCTTCAAGGCCCTAGCTGACAATGGGTTGTCATTTTTAGTTGCGTGTGAAAAATCATCAAGGGTTAATCCCTTATCATGCAAAGCTTGCATGAACTCGGCGTCCGCTTTTGCCGCTTGTTCAGGTGTGATCGAAGCACCACAGATGCTGGGAGCACAACAACACGTCGGATCAAAGGTCGACGCTAGAGTAGAACAGGAAAGTGGTATCAACGTACTCGAGGGTCTGTGTAATGAGACCACTTGGTGCGGCTACGGCTCCTGCCGCGACGAGGAGGAGAAGGATCAAATTATAGACCATTTCTTTGAAATATTCTGTGACAGGGGAAGGAAGAAGAGGTGAGCACGTCGATGCCTTGTCTAAGAGAGAGGGATGTTGGGCGCTTTTATACCTTGCTCTCCATGGTATTCCACGTTTCTAGACCATCTAGACCACCGTTTAGGGATGCAGAACCTTTCATAGCTTCAAATATAGTAATAACAAGCGGTACAGTAGACTGAGCGGTGGCAACATCCCCTGCAAGTTTGTAAGTTGGACGCGCGATGGTAAACGTTGTAGCCCACTAAGTCGTGAGAATGTATTCATTCACAAATATTTGGAAGTCAGCGCAGTACAAACATCCACAACTATTAGAAATATTGAGCACAGTGAGGTAATGAAAGGTATTCACTATTCGCAGCAAATTAGAAATATGGAGCTGCTGGGACATAGGTTACTAGCAACGGTAATTTAATCGCACCCCACCAGCTGCAATATTGGACGTAGAAGCCTGAACCTTCCAAGGTTCTAATCATGCCTAGTACAGTTCCCCGTGGATTAATGCTAGCCCGCTCACTAGCGCAGAGCAATGCAAGCCTTCACTAGCAGTTATTAAGCCGGATTGCACAACAGGCATCTGTCTCTCTTTCCGCTACGTCCGTACATTCCAATTGCTCTACCTTCTCACACTAGTGACAAATAGATAGAATGAGATAGTCGCAGACGCCTGCAAAACCAAGAGTGATACAGGAGGGAAGCCATCAGGGAGGAATACTTCCCGACACGGCATGACAGTCACCCCAAGCTGATGAAAAGTATTTCTTTGTGCTTGAAAGTTTTCGCGCTACTGTGAACGCAGCCGAACTAGTTAGAAATAGCTTCAGAGTCGGAATGACATGTTTAGGGAGATCATCTTTGAGCTGGATGTGCAGCTTGATACAACTACTCGCAAAACGCTGACGAGAACCCAAGTGTACGACATGGAAAGTGTCAAACAGTCGACACGAACATCGAGGGTAGGGTAGGCGATGGATGCTGCCATCATCGCGTAGCAAGAATGAATGATGGCATCCCTGTTAAGGCAGAACGACTGAACAAGGACTTTGCCATCCTCCACCAATCTCTGATGTCGCTGAAATATGTATTCACCAAGCAACAATACTACAGGCTACCCGTTCATACTTCGAGTTCACTACTATGAACCCGACAGGGGAAATTTATCTAGCTCGAAGATATGGCCGCCAAGTTGCTTCAACCTAACCGACTGCCACTTCTGAAACAGAAGACTTATCTCAGTGCAGTACGCAATTCCACCTCCCTACTGAACTTCCATCCAGCTTGATTGCAGACATGATCGATCATCAAGGGTTTCAAATCCAAAGAAATCCGCGTTTTTCAGCCCGTGGTTTACCGTGGCACTGTCGATCGCCCGTTCCTGAGCCGAAACAGACCACATATCTAAACAGCTCCTGTGCCAATTTGCTTGCAATATGCCAAAGAATCAAAGATTACAGAATGGAAGATTTTTAAACAGCCATTGCGTAGACAGTTACCCAAGAGACTTGTACATATTCATAGCGTTGCCTCATTCTCCCTCTTTCCACTCAGATTATACCTCTATAGGTCGCAATCCTGTGGAAATGGTAAGCTGACAATGTTGCAGAAAGGGAGAACGATCGGCGTACATAGCGTTAAGTCTAGCAACTTGACCTTGGGTCCAATCGGTCAGGCATGCATCGTCCGAGTAATCCATATCTGTCACATTGATGAGATGAGCACACCTCAGGAACACCAAACTCACAGTTGTGAATCTACATTATCCAACAAAGTCAATCCCCTTCGATTGTCTTGGGAGAAAGGGAAGGCATACGCTATCTACACCGGCCTCAGGGCAGGTATCTTTTCCAACTGGGCAACCAGATGAAGGGGAATACTGAGGAGGCGTATCAGGGACGTAATCTGGTGTCTGTGTCAACCATATTCAATTCGTAGAAGGATGTAAAGGAACCTACCGCCGGGCTGGTTGCATCCTCCTTGGAAGACATGCAAGAGACCAAGCCAATGTCCGACCTCATGAGCAAGCGTCTTGCCCTCGTTGAAGGGCTGTCGAAGTCCGAGTCAATGGAAACTAGAACTTTTGAGAGCAAAATTCATACAGCTGCGGATCCTCCAGGTCCCGTGTCTAGATCAGTGTGAGTTATGAAGTAAAGGACGTGATGAGATGACTTACCAAATCGATAAACCACTCCGTCAAATTGTGGAGCCCCTTGAAAGTTCCACGGGAAGGTTCTTTGTTTTAAGTTAGTAACCATGCTCAACAGACACAGGCTGAACGAACGCATATCCGAGCAATCCACTCAAGCCGCCGTCCTAACTACCCTTCAACACCGGATGACAGCATATTGTCTTATACGCACCCTGAAAGCCACTGTATACAGGTTCAAGTCCCCTGGTCCTCCCCTCCTCAGGGAGTTCTTCATTTGAACTGCATAGTCGTTCTCAGCTCCTGTGCTTCGAACCGGCCCAGCGGCATAGAACCAGGCAGGGTTCTGCACCCTATCGATCGCTGCAAGCCTGTAAGAAGTTCTCGTTGCTGCCATCTGTCGATTCAAGGTCGTACTATACCAGACAGGAATAATGAGCCGTCGCAGACAGTGGACATCAAGTGACCTACATATGACTGAATATCTGATCATCGGTGAGGAATCCACCAGCAGCATCAGGCGTTGCAAAGACGTTGTGGAAGTCTATCCTCATCTCAGCTATTTTCCAGGCTAGTAAAGTAGGGAAAGTACGCACAGACGTTGATGGGATTCAAGGCTCTGGTCGTCAGAGTGATGTCTCTTTCAACCTCATGCGAAAAGTCATCAAGCGTCAATCCCTTATCGTGCAACGCTTGCATGAAATTGGCGTCCGCTTCTGTCGCTTGTTCGGAGGATATGGAAGTGCCACATCGACTGTGCAAAGAAGTATCAGAACAAAGTCACTATGGGGGTCGGAAGGAGGGCGTGGTGGACGGACTCGACAGACGGTGCAGTCAGAGCGCTGGGAGCAGCTAGGGCCCCCGTAGCGGCGAGGAGGAGAGGGATGAGCTTGAAGACCATTTCTCTGAAATCCGGAAGAGAGGAAGTAAGAGCAGAAAAGAGCTCGTCGCTGCGTTGTCTGAGATGGAGATATGTGGAGCGCTTTTATGCCTTTCCTTCAACAGTATTCCACTTTTCTAGACCGTCTATAGACCACTGCTTCGGCATGGAGAACTCTTGGTGGCTCCAAAGCCAAAGGCAGTTTATGGCAGTAGGAGCCGGCGGGACATCCCCTTCAAGTTGTGCTGTCGAGCAAGTGTTAGGACGTTTTCGGGCAGAGAGTGAGAAGGAATACATATTCAAATATTGGAATTAAGGCACAATATCTGATAACTAGAAATGGTGAACACGATCGCTCGTATTGAATGATACTTACTATCACGTAGCATCGGACTGATGGAACAACAGCTGACCTGAGGCATGCGTTAACCGCGGCAGCGTTTGCAGAAAACAGAAAGTACTAACGCGCATCTGCCAACTCTCAGATTTGGATGATTTCAGACTTCCAAATCCAATTATCCAATATGCGTGCCAACCTTTGCCTAGTGTAATTCGTCCATAAAGTCCATGAGCCTAATGATCAACGCTGCACGTCTTTAACTAGTTGAGCATCATGCATTCCTAAATGGCGTGGCAATATCTGTCCCAATTTCGTCGACCTCTCCTTCCACAATTTGGGAAAGACTCATCGCATGACCAGGTTCTGAGTTTAAGATGAATGTAAGCTAAGAGCAAAAAGAGGGGCACAAAGCGACCAGGACAAACGCCTAGACCCATATTGGTCGACGGCCTCCGCACCGTCATCTACTCCTAGCGTATCTTCATAGCCTGGATACTTCCAGTCGTTCCCACATCATCACCACACGAATTCTCATAAGCGCTTGAAACCTTTCGCACTGACGAGGGCAGCGTGCAACTATTTACTGGGATGTTCACCAATCCCTGCCCCTGATGTGATCTCAGAGAACGCGAAAATATCTTTACGGCCATGAACTGATCGCACAATTTGCTCCCATTGACAATGCCTGTCCTTACCGCGCGATACTGATGATTCGAAATGAGACTTGTGATTAGGCTCAACTCGACGGAATAACGAACTCAGCTCGAGGTAGACCGGGTGCAAGCAGGCAGAAAGACAAGAGGGAATGAAATCAGTCATCGCGAAGAAGGAAGTAGAGCACCTAGGAAAGATGGCCGTACTTCAACTAAGCGAGGAATCTCCCACAACTTCCCAAGCCTGAAAGGGCTACTACCTCTGTAACCTGTGGCGTGAATTGATATGGTAGGCCCTTAGCACGGCCAGCTTCTCTTGGAAGGTTGCTCTTCCTGACATGGGTAAGCTCCACTAGTGAGCCTATCAGGTTTCACAGATTTCAAAACTTGAAGCTGGGGAAATTGCAATTGCGACTACGCTATCGAACCACCTCGATAACCACTTTAAAATAAAAGACGTATCTGGTTTTGCTCACAGTCCTGCACGCTTACTTTGACGCGCTGGCTTCATAAGCTTCCATAGCACAGCATTCACTCTTACATGTCGTTTGGTGGTGTTCAAATTGTACCTAACCTGCCTCAAGCATTTACACCAGTTTTGTGGTTCTGTAACCGCAGCACTTTGAGTCGTGCTGGTTCGTGACCTGAAGCACATGAAATGACTAATTCTCATTTGCTCAAGTGCCATGATCAGGGAACAGAAGATAGAAAATCCCAACAATCCTTGCAACGATAGTCACAGAACAGATTTGTGATTACAAAACATCAATTTTTCTCGTTCCCCCTCAGACTATACCTCTATAGGTAGCGATACTGCCGCCAAAGTTAACAACGACATGACAAATGGAGGTTGATCGGCGTACAGAGCGGTAAGTCTTGTAACTTGACCTTGGGTCCACTCGTTCAGACATGCATCGTCCGAGTAATCCATGTCTATGACGCCAATCAAGTCGGGTTCACTTGAGAAAGTAATACGACCTACAATTATGAATCTACATCCAGTACCGGACAAGTCAATACCTGCAATTATCACGAGAAGGAAAGGGAAGACCAACGCTATCGACGCCAGGTGCAGGACAGCTGTCTTGTCCAACTGGGCAACCGGATGATGCCACGTACTGAGGAGGCGTATCGGGGACGTAGTCTGTTTCTTCATTAAGGACACGCTATTTTATGGAAGGATGGAGAAAGATGTACCGCCAGGCTCGTCGCATCCTCCTTGGAAGACATGGAAGAGGCCAAGCCAATGTCCAGCCTCGTGAGCGAGGGTCTTGCCCTCGTCGAAGGGCTGTCATTCTCCAAGTCAATCAAGGCTACTCTTCTCAAGAAGAAGAGACGGTACAGCGCCAGCTCCTCCGGGTCCAGTGTCTAGGTTGATGTCAGTTTAGGAAAGGGATAGGTGGCAAGAGACGACAGACCAAAGCGATAAACCACTCCATCCAACTCTGGCGCCGTTTGATAGTCCCAAGGGAAAGTTCTTTGGTTTGAAGTAAGCGATGGTCCTCAGCACAGGCAGATGGACGAACGCGTATCCGAGCAATCCATTCAGACCTCCGTCCTGTCCACAATTCAGAACAAGTGAGGTGTCTTGGAGATGTACACACCCTGAACGCAACCGTATACAAGTTCAAATCCCCTGGGCCGCCTGTCCTCAAGGAATTCTTCATCTGAACGGCCAAATCGTTCTCGCCTCCAGTGTCCGCGTCTAGAACCGGCCCGGCTCCATTAAACCAGTCCTCGTTCTGTGTCCTGTCAATCCTGACCAGATTGTAAGAGGTTCCTGTTGCTGCCATCTGATCGTTGAGGGTCGTTCTACACCGGACAAAAAGTTGGGTGAGTCCGAGCCGCGCCGGAGGGATGAGAGAATGCGACCTACATATGTTGGTCAATTTCATCATCGGTGAGGTATCCACCCTGAGTGTCCTCCGTGGCATATATGTTGTGGAAGTCTATCCTCCTTCAATGTTGGACAACTCCAGTAAAAATCGGTTAGTGTACGCACAGACGTTGATGGGTTCCACGGCTCTGGCTGACAGAGGGCTGTCTTTCTTCCCCTCGTGGGAAAAATCATCAATGGTCAAACCCTTATCGTGCAGCGCTTGCAAGAAGTTGGTGTTCGCCTGCGCCGCTTGTTCAGGTGTTATCGTAGCACCACATCGACTATGAGCCAAGAAGCGTATCAGTTCCACCGTCTATAAGGGAGTAAGGTGGGGCAGGGCAGACGGTGGACTCACACAATCGACGGGGCAGTCAGAACGCCGGGTGCGGCCAGGGCTCCTGTAGCGAAGAGGAGAGGGATGAGTTTGAAGACCATCTCTTTTTGATATCCTGGACCAGAAATGGAGTGGACGTCGATGCGTTGTCTGAACCAGAGAGATGTCGACCTCTTTTATACCTTGCTCTCCACAAAGTATTCCATATTTCCAAGTCATTTAGACCAGCGCTTAGGCACGCAGAACTATTGGTAGCCTCAAAGGGAACGATGCTATACGGTAGTAAGAGCGGGAGAACATTTACTTCAAGTTGTGTGAGTAGGCGTTATTGTCGGATAACCAGCGAGGGGAAGGTATACACGCTCAAATATTACAAAACGTGTTAAAGCACAACATTTAGCCGCTAGAAATATTGAGCAAGATCACTCGCATTGCTGAGTATTGAATGGTACTCTCTATCGCATCACACTAGAAATATGGAGATGACACTTGTGCGCACTTCTTCAGAAGTAAAAGTGCTAAGGCACATCACACTAACTTTAAGATTGGGCGGAAAAGCTCGAGGTTCTCAAAAGTTCCTTAGTCTGCGCTCGCCGATACCCCAGGAACATAAGCCAGTGCGCACTAAGGCCGACACTTTCACTTATCTCTAACTAGTTGGGGATCATGCATTCTTTGTAACTGGGCAGCGGTCTCGCTTCTCCCCTTCGTCGCTATATTTGATTTGTGATCGAAGCTCCCTTCGCTTGCAGCCATTGTCATTCTCCGACTTGAGTAAATATTAGAGGTGGAGGCAATATCGATCGAGAACAAATACAACAATCTTCCATTCTTTAGCTCGTGCGGGTAAACGTTGCCAGTCCAAAGTGGAAAGGGAGGAGGTACTAGCGGAAGAGAAATCTGTCGGACATGAGATGTGGCCTATGGTCCTCTCGTCATCTTTGTCTCTCTCTCCTGCCTCACTCCACTCCACTAGCTTTATTTCAGCATATGTGCGACCGAGTACCATGGGAGAAACAGATGTTTTCTCAAATGTAGGTCCATTGCGAAGCAACCACATTCGATTGGATTTATCTCTTGGTTTAAAGATTGCTAAGACGAACCTTTCGTGTGGGCAACGGCTGTCGTACAAATAACGTACTTCCATCGAAATGACTCCGTCGTCTCAGCGTTCGCCCAATTACTTTGATCTGCTTGCTTCAGATGAAATGATGATGATGATGGTTTTAAGTGATCAAACCTTATTTGTTCAACTGACAGCGCCAACAGCTGTGCATAGTTGTAAGTTGTACTTTTTACCATACGTACTCAGCTGAGAAGCAGCTCATAGTTGGCTGCTAGTAGATACTGAGATAGACAAGGGTGCGTTGCTTTGCTATTGTCCAAGTATCCAACCGCAGCCAATAGTCAACTGAAGCTCCGAGGCTTTGAGCGTTTTCCCCTCAGCTCAGAGTCGATGTACTACTCATTGGAGTGAACGTGCTACTATCAGCCAGTATGGAGAACTGCTGACTCAACTTTCTTGCAAATTTGAACAGACCGTGACATCCGAACTTCCACCCAACATGACACCACCACGACAGACACCCTCTCCCTCCCTCTCCTCCTCCCTTTCCTCCTTCCGCTCGCTCGCGCTCTCCGGCGCCTCCAAAGTGCTCTCCAAATCCGCCGAGGGTCTGTCGGCGCGCGGTCAAGACGGTCTGGGCTCCAAGCTTCGTTCAGCCGGAGGGAAAGTGGATCGACTGAACACACCCTCTCCGTCATCCACACCCTCTCCATCCGCGTCCCTCTCTCCTTCCTCTGCGGCCACCGTAGGTAGTGGAGGGAGGACACATGGGCGGGCTCTCAGTCGAGAGATGGAGGAAGAAGAATTGAATCGCGAGATGGACTTCCATTCCACCCGTCGCGCGGCTCCTAATCCAACCTCTAAAACCTTTACTGGGCATTTGGGCGACTTGGCGTATCGAGGTGGATCGCTCGCTTTCGCGGGAGGGAAGAGGGTTGCGGGATACGTAGGGGCGGGCGTGGAGGCGGGAAGACCAATGTTGAGGAGCGCGGCGGAGGGAACGAGCTATTATTTTTCGAGGGAGAGGAAGGAGAGGTTGAGGGTGCAGAGGGAGAGGGAGGAGAGGGAGTGGAGTGAGGCTGGTGGGGAGGAGGAACAGGTTTTTGTTCTCCCTGGTGTGAGTCTCCCCTTGTTCTCCTTCATCTATACGCTTGAGAGAATGAGACTTTCTCTATTAATTCAAAAGAAGAAGAAGATACTGATGATGTGGCACAGTTTGCAACTATGCTAGAGGGCACATTCGAACACCCGCTCCAACTCCAACTTCTCATCCACGGCTACGGCCAGCAACACGTCCCACTCTCCGAGCTCACCCGTTCCCAACGAATCACGCTTGGCGTCCTCCGCTCTCTCGCCGGTTTACCGCGGCTCCCGGGTACAGAAGAGGAGGAGGAGGTGAACGCCGATACGGAGGGACAAATAGGGTTGGAATTGGAGATGGAAGGGAAGGGTGGGTCGGGGAGCGTGTTGGAACGGAAGGAGATCGAGGAGCGAACTAAGTCGTTGTTGGCTCATGGAAACATTACGGATGAACCTGAACAGGTTGGCAGTGTTACCCCTCCTCATCATCCAGCCTCAGAGGCGTCCAATGGAGGAGCAAGTTGGAGGCAGGCCAGTTCCTCCGCTGCTTCTGTCTTATCCACCTCTTCCGCAGCTACGACAGCGACCTCTTCCTCTGTCGCCACCACTGTGACCACCTCCACTGCTGCTTCTGGAAAGTCCGGACGACGCGCGCCACCTCCTCCACCAGGGTCGAAGAATGGAAAGAAGAACCCGTTCGTATGGCAGCCCGTGCGCGCTCAGATACCCACCTATCACCTCAATCTGACTAGCCGTCTCCGTCCCTTCTTCGCCAAGAAACTCTCTTACCGGTCCATCTTCCTCGAACTCTGGCCACTCCACGCACCTCCATCGGCCTCCACTGCTACCGCTGCTAATCCTGATACGGAACTCCCTCTTGTAGATGCTATTATCGGAAAAGAGCCGTTGCTCAGGAAAACTATCCCTACTGGAGCTGAAGGTCTATTCAAAGACCGAATCACGCTCAATCTTCCCACCGATGGAGAACCAATCATTGGCGTCCGAATCGTCGGGACCCTTTTTGAGATGACGGAGGAAGAGGATTACGTGGCGATGGTCTGCAACTCTAACGCAACTGAAGGATCAGAGGTGAAGAGGAGGTGGGAAGAAGCGCTGATGGTTGATGATCTCAATTTTCCAGAGAACAGGATCCTCGGTCCTAGGGGCAATTGGATGGAGAGGAGGAAGAGGGCGGGAAGAAGCGGATATAATGATGTTAGAGTCAGAATACCCCCTGTTCTTGCGACACAGAAGGAGAAGGATGTGAAGAAGAGAGTTACGGTTATTTCGGATATCGATGATACCATCAAACACTCTCATGTCTTGGCCGGAGTTAGGACCATCATGAGGAACGTATTTGCGCTACCTTTGGACGAAGTCGTTGTAGAGGTTCGTTAACCTTCCCTTCCCTTTGCTGCATATTTTCGTGGTGGAGACGCTGAGACGAAGTGGTACTGTGGATAGGGTGTGGAGAAGTGGTACAAGTCGCTCGAGAAAGCAGGTGCAGAATTCGCTTACGTCTCCAACGGTCCAATCGAAGCATGGATGTTCACTCAATCCTTCCTCGAACGCATCGGCGTGCCTCAAGGTTCGTCATTCCCTCCCCCTTTTCCCTAGATTGTAAAACTGATGATAAATGCGATGTGTAAAGGAGCTGTGATGATGAAGAGCTATGGCAGTGGTATGGCGTTCTTGTCCAGGATGATGGAAGAGTCCGGTGCGAGGAAGAGGTCGACGCTTGAGGCGACGATCGAAGAGTTCAAGGGATCAAAGTTCATTCTCGTCCGTCGTTTCTCCTTGCATCCATAGGAAGCAAATGCTAAACAGACTGCAGGTTGGGGATTCGGGGGAGGCCGACCTCGAACTCTACGTATCTATCGCTCGCAAGTACGCTGGTAGGATCCTCGGTACGTTTCTCTCATCCTTGCATCGTGGAGGGTTTCATTGAAAGGTTGCACAGCTATCTTCATACGGGACGTGACGACGCCTCACGTTCTCCGGGATGCCCAACTCCTTCCTCCTCCCGCTCCTCCCCTCATCACACCGATCGATGAAGAACCGCCTACAATACCCACAGCACAAAAGTCGGCGACGCCTCCAGCTAAACCCGCCAAACCCGCCTCCTTGACCTCGAACGCGTCGAATCCTGACAACGCAGGCTTCACACCACCGCCCGTCGCCTCTCCCCCTGGATACGCCACGCCCTTACCTCCTCCAGCATCCACCAAGCCTCCTCCACCCCCTGTACCCCCAAAACGAACCAACAGCATGACGATCACCCATCCCTCCGGCTCATCCCAAGAAGTCAGAGGATTGACCGCCCATGTCCCTTTGGACTTCTTCGCTCAGAACGTCGAACTGACAGAGGGCCAAATGTCGGCTTTGGAGAAGTTTTATGCGAGGATTTGGAATGCTGAGAACCAGTTACCGCTTGGAGTGAAACTCAAGATCTTCTCCCGACCGGAGGAGTGCATCGATCTCAGTTTGAAGGTCATTGAGGAGGCTAAGTGATACCTGATGGTTGTGCAGGTGCAGCTTTAAAATGTAAGATTAGTTTTATACCATGATTCTTGCCGAATTTGCAACACTGGAAAGAATTCATGAGAGTGAGAGTGTCAGGACATGGTATTGCCTCTGACGAGGTACTCTGCGACTGATCACTGATCCAATAATACACACCACAGAGGGACAAAAACAGTGTGAACTGATGCAACAAAGAAGAGAGTAAATGAAAACGAGGTAATCCCATGTACCCATGCATATCCCACTGATGACCCAGTCGCGCACCTCCAACAGCAGAACATACGAGAACCTAGATGTTAGTACCCTTACCTAAAACGATCACGAAACTAAGTATCCTTGTTACACCATCCATCCAGCATTCCTCAATACGGAATCGGTGGATCTCGACCGAGGGAAGCATAAATCGGCGCAAATGGGCCTGTTGAGCTGGAGGAGAACTGGGAGGGGCGGTTGGAAGAAGTTAGCAAGACACGTCGCCTCGAACACGGCGGATCGGTTTGGGTAAGGCTGGGTCGATGTGGCCTGGCACACTCGGGACCACTCGGGAAGCGGAGCAGGAGTCGAGTAAGAGGATAACGGAGTGAGAACAGAAGAAAAACGAATCACGACAAGTCGAGCGAACTGACTCAAGAGGCAACGTGACAAAAAGCGAGACGGCGAGACCTGGGCCGAGACTTCCTTTACGGTTGCGCGTGTGTGTGCGAAGAAAGAACCTGTTCCCCAGCCCCCGCCTAGATTTGGCCCTTGAGGTCGACCTTTCGGAACTCCTTTGCAGCCTCCACCAAGACGCCATAGGCCATCTTGCAATCGAGGGTTCCCCAACTCTCACCTCCTCCTCCCAGAGGCGTCGGCTGAGTTTTATAGATGAGGGCATGTCGTTCTTCGAGAAAGGTTGTCAGTTGTTCAATGGACTCAAACGCAAGTAACCGCTGGACATAATCAAGCGCCAGAACTGGATACCTACACCTTCCTATCAGACATGGCGAGCTCACTGGAAAAGAAGGGCCTACGATTTGCAGATCGTAATCAAGGCGTAGACTCTTTCTCGAGTCACGAAATGATCCATGATATACCCTCCCATTCGTGGCGGGTTAATAGCATATAATTCGAAGAGTTTCTTATAATTGTTCAGTGATATCGCTCGTTGAACCTGCAATGCATGGGCTATCCCAGCATCGTTTCGATCTTCAGGGGTCAGTGACGAGATTTCTGAATTCAGTTCTGATCCAATCGTCAGCTCCAAAGGCTCTGAGTAAAAGAACGGCAAACAGACCGGTTTTGTTCCGTGTGAGTAGAAGGTAGAGGATCTTGTAAGCTTTAAACTCCATAGGGTGAGCACCTTTGGTTATTCCTATACGATAGAGGAACTTGAGCTGAGATTGACACTGGTTGTACTCGCCGAGATCTTTCTGTACAGAGAGTCATAAACGGTGTTATGAAGACATGGGTGCATAAGGACCAACCTTTTCAAGTGCGATGCGAGCATGATTTTCGTATACTCTCACCGTAAAAGGTTCACGAATCCGTTGGACCTGATGTGTAAACACTCAGAACGAGAGGAGAGCCCGGACCAAAAAACTGACCATCAAGTCCTGTCTCACGCTCTTCAACTGCTCACAAGCAAACCCATAATTCTCCTCACTCCTCCACTTCTCAAGAATCCAATCCAAAGCCTTCCTAAGCACATCCAGCGGTCTAATAGTACTCGGATTCGGGATACCCGTCAACCTAAGGTACGGTTTATCCAACTTCTGGCACGTCCCTACAATCGCCTGATTCTCCGGCAACAGGAGCCGGTCCTGGAGTGTGGAAGTTGGGTTGGAGTCCTGGGCGTACCCGTTGTGGTTTGTGTGCGAGTGGAAGGGGGGAGAGGAGCTTGAGGAGGTGGAGTTGGAGTGGGTGGGGTAGGGCTCGAAGCGACGTTTGCGTCGTTGGAGGGATTCGGTGTCTTCGAACGTTTTGCCACCTCCCATGTTAGCGGCATTGTTCTTCTTCTTTTTCGATTTGGTTGTAGAGAGCGTTGCGGGCGGAGGGGGCTTAAGCCTGATGACATGAAGGGGATGTATTAGTGGCAATCTTTGGATCGGGAAGACAAAGGGGTCAAGAAGAAGAAAACGATCTTTTCATCAATAAATGGCCACACCTCCACCACCTTGGCAAAACAATGGCTACTGTGCTCTCCACTCGCCTAGAGTGGGGATGCGCCGACCCCTCTCATTCCATATCCCTATTCCAAAGCCATGACGAGCGCGATGTTCCGTAGGGACAACTCCGCCTTCAACCCTCTCCACCCCATACACACCACATCTCTCCACACATCCCAGATGAAACACTTACGCTTCAATTTCAACTTTAGACCAATCAGTAGTCCACACCTCTCCCGCTTCATAGGCCTTATAGATCCTCGCTTTCAATTCTTCTTCCACTGCCGCTCTGTTCGCAGCTGTGCATGCTGCGAAGGTCGTGTTTACGAATTGTCTGTTCCATCGGTCAGTTTGATGAGTGGAGTTTGTTGAAGTAATAGGAGACTGTTTTGATGAAGAAAGGGAACTCGAGTAAGAGGATAACGGAGTGAGAACAGAAGAAAAACGAATCACGACAAGTCGAGCGAACTGACTCAAGAGGCAACGTGACAAAAAGCGAGACGGCGAGACCTGGGCCGAGACTTCCTTTACGGTTGCGCGTGTGTGTGCGAAGAAAGAACCTGTTCCCCATCCCCCGCCTAGATTTGGCCTTTGAGGTCGACCTTTCGGAACTCCTTTGCAGCCTCCACCAAGACGCCGTAGGCCATCTTGCAATCGAGGGTTCCCCAACTCTCACCTCCTCCTCCCAGAGGCGTCGGCTGAGTTTTATAGATGAGGGCATGTCGTTCTTCGAGAAAGGTTGTCAGTTGTTCAATGGACTCAAACGCAAGTAACCGCTGGACATAATCAAGCGCCAGAACTGGATACCTACACCTTCCTATCAGACATGGCGAGCTCACTGGAAAAGAAGGGCCTACGATTTGCAGATCGTAATCAAGGCGTAGACTCTTTCTCGAGTCACGAAATGATCCATGATATACCCTCCCATTCGTGGCGGGTTAATAGCATATAATTCGAAGAGTTTCTTATAATTGTTCAGTGATATCGCTCGTTGAACCTGCAATGCATGGGCTATCCCAGCATCGTTTCGATCTTCAGGGGTCAGTGACGAGATTTCTGAATTCAGTTCTGATCCAATCGTCAGCTCCAAAGGCTCTGAGTAAAAGAACGGCAAACAGACCGGTTTTGTTCCGTGTGAGTAGAAGGTAGAGGATCTTGTAAGCTTTAAACTCCATAGGGTGAGCACCTTTGGTTATTCCTATACGATAGAGGAACTTGAGCTGAGATTGACACTGGTTGTACTCGCCGAGATCTTTCTGTACAGAGAGTCATAAACGGTGTTATGAAGACATGGGTGCATAAGGACCAACCTTTTCAAGTGCGATGCGAGCATGATTTTCGTATACTCTCACCGTAAAAGGTTCACGAATCCGTTGGACCTGATGTGTAAACACTCAGAACGAGAGGAGAGCCCGGACCAAAAAACTGACCATCAAGTCCTGTCTCACGCTCTTCAACTGTTCACAAGCAAACCCATAATTCTCCTCACTCCTCCACTTCTCAAGAATCCAATCCAAAGCCTTCCTAAGCACATCCAGCGGTCTAATAGTACTCGGATTCGGGATACCCGTCAACCTAAGGTACGGTTTATCCAACTTCTGGCACGTCCCTACAATCGCCTGATTCTCCGGCAACAGGAGCCGGTCCTGGAGTGTGGAAGTTGGGTTGGAGTCCTGGGCGTACCCGTTGTGGTTTGTGTGCGAGTGGAAGGGGGGAGAGGAACTTGAGGAGGTGGAGTTGGAGTGGGTGGGGTAGGGCTCGAAGCGACGTTTGCGTCGTTGGAGGGATTCGGTGTCTTCGAACGTTTTGCCACCTCCCATGTTAGCGGCATTGTTCTTCTTCTTTTTCGATTTGGTTGTAGAGAGCGTTGCGGGCGGAGGGGGCTTAAGCCTGATGACATGAAGGGGATGTATTAGTGGCAATCTTTGGATCGGGAAGACAAAGGGGTCAAGAAGAAGAAAACGATCTTTTCATCAATAAATGGCCACACCTCCACCACCTTGGCAAAACAATGGCTACTGTGCTCTCCACTCGCCTAGAGTGGGGATGCGCCGACCCCTCTCATTCCATATCCATATTTCAAAGCCATGACGAGCGGGATGTGTTCCGTAGGGACAACTCCGCCTTCAACCCTCTCCACCCCATACACACCACATCTCTCCACACATCCCAGATGAAACACTTACGCTTCAATTTCAACTTTAGACCAATCAGTAGTCCACACCTCTCCCGCTTCATAGGCCTTATAGATCCTCGCTTTCAACTCTTCTTCCACTGCCGCTCTGTTCGCAGCTGTGCATGCTGCGAAGGTCGTGTTTACGAATTGTCTGTTCCATCGGTCAGTTTGATGAGTGGAGTTTGTTGAAGTAATAGGAGACTGTTTTGATGAAGAAAGGGAACACTGACTTGAGTGAGTCGGGCCAGGTGGAGGAGGATGCTGCCATGTTCTTTGTTTCCTTTCTTGGGGCTATGTCAGTGGTGGAGGGTCAAGCCAAGGGAAGGGGAGAGTTGGATGCAATTGGGTGAAATGATGATTGGGAAGTGGTCGTTGACGTTAACAAAGCAAGGGTAATGGGGGAGCCACAAACCGAGCACAAACACCAACTCATCAAAAGCATAAGTCAACGAACCCAGCAATTGGTGAATAGGCACTGCGTCTTTGCGCAAAGAAAGAAGCTTCATTATTTCAGTACACAGCATCATAACACAATGTCCAAAACGCAATCTGACTTCCGCGCTCTCCTCGCCAGCAACACCAGCGAGCAATCGCAAGCATCAACATCCTCCAACCCGTACCTAGGTTCTTCCTCCAAATCTTCCTCTTCCAAAAAGAAGTCTGGCGATGGAAAGTCTGGAGGAGGAGGAGGAGGGAATGGGATGGTGCCGCGCAACTTGAAGAATAAGAAGGAGAAGGGGTACAGGGATAGAGCTGAAGAGAGGCGGTTGGGGAGGAGAGGAGAGTGGGAAGAGGTAGAAGGGGTGCAGAAGGTATGCTTTCTGTATTGAGATTGGTAAGGAGAGGAGACTTGTCTTGCTGTTACATCTGCGGCCGTATTTGTGTTTCGTGAGGCTTAAATGGGCGTATACTGTGGTGCTTGGCTTTCAGTGCAATGTTGCTGTCAGAAATGAAGAGCGAAGGAATGGAGCAATGTCGACCTCAGATCTCGCGTTGTTTCTTACAATGTCGATGTATCAGGTTTGTTTACAATGTCTATCATCCACAGTTGTGCTCGCGAGGAAGATACCTTCAGCCACTACTGATATCAGCACGACTGCTGGATTGAAGTTTGGGCTTCAAAACTATACTAGCTAAATAATGGCCGTAGATGACCAAGAGAGGACTCTCTGCCTTTTCACTGTCACGAGTAGTGTTTGTGAGCTGCACACAGATCCTTGTGTTTTTTGAAGCAGCCCTTAACATCAGTTCCTACACTTGTACCGTGAACCAAAGTTTATTGCTTTCATCATGTTTTGTTAGACGCAGACACAGCGCTCTCAGTTCCCGACTGACAAAGGCGAATTGCTAATGGAGCTATATTGCTCTTACATTCGAATGGATATGCATGTACTTCCCGCTGTAGTACCTGGAGAAGAATCAGGGTCAGTGCATAACATTTTCAATATACCGTGCACTATTGATTATAGGTTGTGCAAAGAAGGGATACTCTGAGATCCTGACATCCTCGTAACTAATATGGTGGCTGTTCCGCACCTGATGGGGCTGTTGGACTTCTTGCATTATTTCTTGGAACAGGTGATATGAACGTCTGCATCGTCAAGCATTTATGAAATTGCATGTTAAAAATCAGGAACAGAAGAACATGCTTCCAGAGATCAGTTTATTGAACCCGGGCACCCATTAATTTGAGGCTCTTAAAGCTTTTGAACATCTATATTTCCTGATTTGGCTGAAAGAGTTCATTTCGCTCATTCCCATCTTTGGATCGCCACATGGCTTCTAAACATCCCTGTGATCCCTTTCGCCGAAGCACATTTATGCATCCTTCTCGCATCGGTGTAGATTACCAGCACTTTCGATTCTATGATGTCCTGCTCTAGACGCGACCTTCCTGAGTGACACTTACTGGGTGCTTTTGCAGTCTTTCCAGGAACGAATGCTAGCGTCCGATCCTTCTGAGCGAGCCGTACTGGAGCAACAGCGTCAATATCTGGTAGGCTTTTTTGATGAAATCCTCATCATCTTGATAAATTGATTATAGGGAGGTGACGCTGAACATACGGTTTTGGTGAAAGGGCTTGATTTCGCGTTGCTGGAGAGAAATAAGGCTTTGATGATGAATGATGGAGAGACAGAGATGGACGACGAGCTAGAGGGTGTCCTCCAAGCACCAAATGAACCATCAGAGAAGAAGACGAAGCTTCAGATCATCCAAGAGCTCAAGGCAAAACGAGCAGAGGAGGAACAACAATCGCTTCAGCGAGCAAAGGCTCAAGGGCTGTTCAAAGCTGTTGGCAAGAAGGAGGAGCCTGCGGTGAAGAAGAAGAAGCGGAAAGGAGAAAAGGAGGTGGATGGAACCGAGCGGAAGAAGAAGAAACGAAAGGTTCTAGAGCCAGAGGTCGCTGACCCAACTCCCATCCCAGCCCAGGAGCCGGTTGCTCCCACTGCTGCTGTGAAGCCATCGACTAAGCCAGAGATCGATCTTGAGGGGTTCGAAGATGCTGATATTTTTGCGGATGCGACCGAATGGAAACCAGATTTCTCAGACGAAGAAGAGGAAGATGCTCCTCAAAAGCCCACAGTCGCAAATCCTCCTCCAGAACAGGAGCCAGACGTTCCTCACAAATATTTTGACGACGACGCCGAAAGCGATTCGGAAGGCGGGAAGGAGGCGGATGAAATCAAGTTGCCAGACTGGCTTACTTCCAAACGACCGCCTCCGGAAGAGGAGAAGCAGCCTGAGAAAGAGTACAACCCGTACAGCGCTGAATCGTCTTCGATGGTGACGCGTTTGGAAGGCCTTTCTTCCTCCATGCCGTCTATCAAAGAGTTGTTGTCGCTAGATGACGCTGCAGAAAGGGATGAGAAGCGTAAAGCGGTATGCAAAGCTTCTGCATCGACAGCCGGAAAGGCTGACCTTTTTAACAGCGCAAGGACAAATTCAAAGGCATCAAGTCGAAAGAGAAGAAAGAGCTTACGGAAGCGCAGAAAGCGAACCGCGATTTCCAGAAATATCAGGCGTACGAGAAGAAACGGAACAAGGATGAATAGGATATCTGCATGCGTTTGTCAAGTAGCCAATGGTTATTCCTAGAATGTGATAGCCGCACTCCGTCAGTGCTTCAAGTCCATCGACCCATCAATTCTCTCGCATTCTTCTGCGGTCTCTCACAGGATCTCTCACGTTTTTTAATCCAGAGGTATCCCCAGCTGCCATAAGAATCGGTTTTTGTTCCTTAGTAGGATCTTCCGTTTCAAAGCGGTCAGCAGAAGGAGCCTGAACGAATTAATGGGACCTGAACCAATGCTGATACCCAATGTTGATTGATTTACACCACCACTGTGACGACATGTATTTACAGCTTGTCTTTTGAGACCTTCCAGAAGTGTCCAATTCATTTTGAGATGAGAACCTAATAAGCAGTCGCCCGCGAAACCCTGTGCCATTCGAGCTGGAGGATGATGCAACGAGGAAAGCGTCAGCCCATTGTTGGAGATGACGACCGAACGTACCATCACTGTCACACCTTGTCCATTCCCAAGATCTTCATTTGGTACCTCGAGCTCTTCCAGAGAAGTGACACTAGGATCAGTCGGGTCTAAATACTTGCTGACTCTCCAACGCATAGTATCCAGTCGCGACCTCAAAGCCCCGTATCGAATTTCGAGGATTTCCCATCCTGGATTAAGCATCCAGTCAGCGAAGAATGGAGACCATGAAAAAGGAGTAAACTGCGAACCAAAAGGTTTGTAAGTCGACATCCACATTTCTCGATGATATTTCCACAACTCGTCCACTGCAACGATGAGTCTACTTAAGCGAGACTCCGGTTCAGGTCCAGCAAGTGCGGCGACCTCGATCATGTCCTTCCTGTCGTAATAATAGCTGAGGTGCTGCCGTAGATGAGCTTTGAGAGCAAGCACTTTTGCTAGAAGGTAAGGTCCTTTGAGCCGTCGGTTGGCAGGGAAGTCCTCGATAGCCTTTGGCAGCGAATGGTCTGGGTTCATAGAAGAAACATTGGTGGAGAGGCAATCTTCAAGATACCGCGCCAGGGAGGTGTAGTGGCTCTCAAGGTCGTACTCGTCGTATTGTCGGGTGAAAAGTCCAAAGAACGGTTCTGAGTTACCGATCAGTAGTGCAGCAAGTAGCAGAGCATAGCGCACCTTCCCAGAGCAACCACTTGCCAAGGTTTGGGGTCGAGGTGGTACCAGGGCCAATGGGCTGATCTTCAGGGCGAAGATCGCTAAAAGGGATTAACTGGGAGGTACGATCAAAAATTTCGGATAGACTCACTCGACTTTGCAGGCGTAGAGATAGTCTGCCCAATCTCCGCCACTGATACCGTCTACAGAAGGATATTTTAAATCTAGACTAATAGTTTTCAGGCGGTGAGCATACCGAACTTCATTTTCAGAATGTTCGCGTCAACTTCCTCCTGCAGAGTGTAACACTATGAATTTTGCCATAAACCCACTTCGTTACGAGATTGAGGGACGACGAACCTGTTCCGCAAAATACAAGATGCCAGGCAATGCCGACCATCTGATATGTCGTCACGACCTTTGTCTGAAAACGACACAACGGGCTTACACATCGTACTCGTTCCCTTCGTCGCCCCATCTGTAGCGTCAATCAGTAACTGTCCTATTGGGCAAGTTAACAAGCGCACATTGTGGCCATGGTATGTTTAACGCCGGATCCACGTTTGCATGCATTGAGGCATGCCTTGATTGTAGAAAACGTAAATGGTAAACCTGTCCAGAAGCTGTGCCCTTGTCAGGATGAGATCATGGAACGCTAGCTATCGTACCGACTCCAAGTCCAAATCCCCGTGGCCACCCATGGTGCTTTTCCCGACAGTTCCCAATGATGTCGAATTTTATTCGAGTATCCCTGTGGGAGCGTGTCTGACAGAAAAGGAAACCTTCAGCAAACCAGTTCGTCAAACGATGACCATGATAACGTACGGTAATAGTCCCAGCTGTTAGGTTTAGTCAACTGTTTCTACTCTTTCGGGAATAATCGCGGCTTACTAAACGTATTCGACTTCATCAGGTAAATTTTCCGTCATTTGCTCCGTTGTAGGGTTGTTAGCATCATAGTAAGCCGACAGACTGAGATTTTTTGCCGCAAAACAAAATAACACTGCACCAGTCTAAATGTCAATCATCTGAAAACAAGAAGATAGGCTCACTGTCGGACCAAATCATAGGTTGCACCCCTATGCGCTCACAGATTTTCTTCACTCGTGCCAAATGTTCCACGAACTACCCACAATGAGCTTGTGGTATGCTAGAATGAAGATGACATCTCACAATTTGAATGCTATCCTTATACCCAAAAATTTGTCTGAATCGTCCAGATCCCATTCCGTAAGACTCGTCCATCCCAACGTGTATACGTTTTGAGCGCAAAGGCTCAGTGATTGTCTTTATCATCTATCGCAACAGCATCAGCTTGTCAAGGCACCAGTAGCAAACAACAGGACTGACCTTTTCGATGAGAACGTAGGTGGCCTCCCATTGAGGAAGCATCACATCCGCCGTATCTCGAATTCCACCGTACGCGGACCACTGAAGGATTTGACCCAGATGACCCAATGTTTGAACTAACCAATTTATTTGGCATGGTTGTGCATCGATCGACGCGTTTGCTTACTGCATGGAATAACTTCTATTCCCCTAATCGAGTCTTCATTCCCGTACTCAGAAGCAATAGCGATCCACCGCCGCGATTGACTTACAAATTGAATGCAAAATCGTCAATCGTCTTCAGCTCCTCTTGCGTGTATGGGCCACGAAAGTAGCCAAAAAAGGGCTCGCCTTCAATCTGTCCACGAAATAAGCCCTTCAGTCTAACGGAGGGAGATGACAGAGATGATAGCGACAAACCTGATACGTATCCTCAGTATAAAGCTGGAGCATGTTGCTCCCCATCAGTGCCATCTGTACCAAGATCTCCTCCACCTTCGTTCGAAGCAAGACTCCATTACGCGAACAGTCAATCATGATCCTATTCAATCTCCTCAGAAGTACACGCCATTAAGAAGGGAAACTTACCCATGTGTCTCAAATTGACAAACTTCCTGACGATTCAACAAGTTCTGAACGTCAGTCTTCCAACGTCGTTCTCCTCTCGAGACGTCTACATCTTTGATATCTACAAGCGCTCTCGTAGCTCCAAAGACATGTCCCAATGCTCGAAACGCTAGCGGAGCAGTGAGCAGCAGGAATAATGAGTAGAAGAGGACAATTCACCCTCGATCTTCCTGCCATAGTGAATGTCGATGAAGAATTGTTCATCGGCCGGAACTTGTGAGAAGTCCTGGTGAGTCGTCGAGATCTCGAGTTGGGGTTGTGCACAATCGTTGTGAAATCTATTAGAAGGTGTCAAGACTGCCACATTACAATTGATATTGGATTCGGAGGCGGGGATGCAGGAGAACTTCAACAGCAAGAGAGCTCTGGACACCATGTGGATAGTTGCCAACTTCCTCAATCAAAAGAAAGTGTTGCGTAATCTGTCACCGATATTTGATTCCAACCATTTAACAATCTCTGTATAGAAACAATCTTGCCGCGCAAACACGAGGAGATTAACACGCGACAAGTTGGTTGACTGACAGTTGCTGCACCCCAAGTAGTCTTCTTTCTCCTGTGACTAGCTACGTGGGGTCAGACCAAGATGAGATACGGGGGAGTTGTATCTTTGTATGCGTCGAATATCTCGCACTCTTTAATCACTTGGGAGAGGGTTACCTCAGTCCTGACAAATAATGTGCAAGAACGCAGATACAACTGGAATCGACGGCGTGTACTTCATTTTCGAGGCGATAATACTACCATATGGTTGCCCAGCAGTGATCCCGAATTGCAAGCAAAGGAAAGACAATAAATTTGCATCCCCATGTGAAGCATCAATTTATCAATTCTTTATCGGAATTGAGATGTATGCCTTCAGAAAATGCAGACAATTCAAACAGCAAGTTCTAGATTCAGCCTCTCCAGCTCCGTCCATATTGAAATCATGGCTCTAATTATCTGAACCATTGGGCACAAGTCTGATACCTCTCCATCATTTTCACTCGGCCATGTCAAAAGAAGAGCGGCTCTTCGCCTTCTTGCGAGGGGTAAGACGGGACAATCAGAACTGTCAGAACTGTATCACACTTGAACACCAACATACTCGTCAAAATGCGACCAACAGATCGAGACCTCCGTTTTCCCTCACCCGACAAAAACACCTCAGGAGAAAACTCCAAGAGAGAGAGCGATGGTCGTGAAATGCTCATTAGAGAAGTATTTGCCCATGCTCCTCGGTGACACAAACGTCGGGCCTCTAAGATCCTCACACCACACAAAAGAAACACCCGTGGTTTTTTTTCACAAAGCAATGAAAGCATCCCATCTTTCTTTTCTCTACGAAAGAAAGACAAACCACTCACCTAATCCTCCAAGTCTCATCCCACCCCCTCTGCTCTCCATAATCCTCGATCCACTTCAAGTTACCCCTCACGCACCTCCCCACTACGCCGTCCAACCCATCCCTGATTTCCGAAGGCACCTGTTCGCGTGAGATGAGGAGGAGGATTCGAGGATGGAGAGACTTCGGTGCTGAGTGTGGGGAGGACGGGGAGGAGAGAGGGATTTGGAGGGGCGGATGGGGAGGTGGAAGCAGGGAAGAGAGTGGACTAGGAGTCGTCATTTCTTTCGTTCTTTCTTTTCTTTTCGTAGTTCGATTTCGTTGGTGTTACTCTTTATTTTCTGTCGTTTCTTAGAAGTAAGACTGAAAGTAGATGCTGAAGTTGTTGAAGTTGAGAAGCAGGCAGCAAGCGAGGGTGCTTTTGATATTCGGGGTTACGTCACGATTCTACAGCTAGCGAAGGTTCCGAATCTCCAATCCGAAAGAAAGAACTCTTCAATCTGGGGTAGGAACGCGTTGCACGTACCATCCTTACCCTTCAGTACTTCAGTACTTTTCTAGCATTTTCCTCATTTCAATTATTTTATTATGCGTCGCGACATGACTTGAAAGCGGGTCCTTTGTATTTTAGCATTGCAAACTTGAAGAGCTCAGGCTGACTCGACGATAAGCTGTTTCCACTTATCCAATGTCCATATTTGAGATCACAATCGTCGACTGGGCGACGTCTCACCGCGGTCGTCGAAGTGTTGAAGACCAGTTCACTTGATACGATGGCATGGAAGGATGAAGTTGCGAAGTCAGCGGCTGGGGAGGAACTCTACATCCAAACACCGCTGCAACACTCTCCCTTCCTCTCATCCAACTCCGGAGCTCAAGTCTATCTCAAGCTCGAGAACGTCCAGCCCAGCGGATCTTTCAAGCTCAGGTCTGTTCTTCTCTCACTGCCTTGCAAACTCGAATGATACTCATCGATCGAGATGTAGAGGCATTTCCCACTTCATTCGCTCTGAAGGCATCCAACATCCAATCATTCCTTCATCAGGCAACGGAGCACTCGCTTGCGCTTACACTTCCCGTGCACTTGGATTATCAAAGTGCACCGTCGTCGTTCCCGTCACCACTCCATCGTCCATCTCCTCCCGTCTACAACTTGTCGGATCCTCTGCAACCACGACTATCGAAGTGATACAACACGGAGCGAGTTGGGACGAGAGCAACGAGCTCGCGAAACGACTGGTTGAAGAAAGGAGGGCCGGTGGAAAAGCAGTGGCCTATGTGTCGCCTTTCGACCATGAGGTTATCATGCAGGGGAATTCGAGTATGGTGCGAGAAATCAAAAAGCAATTGGGGAAAGTAGGCTTGAAACCTGATGGAATATTTCTTTCTGCTGGAGGTGGTGGATTGCTTGGAGGTGTGTTGATGGGACTTGAAGGAGTAGGCTGGGGCCACGGTCCGCTTCCATTCCTTATCTTCTTTTGTATGAGATTCACCAGCTGATTCGTTCTACCAAATGGACAGTACCAGTCGCTGCTGTCGAAACGAGCGGAGCCGCCTCTCTTCAGGCCTCCCTCCTCGCCTCATACGCGGACCACACTGCGCCGACTCCACAACTCGTGTCATTGGAAGCAATAAACTCCGTCGCCGGCTCGCTGGGCGCAAAGACTGTCTCGAAAGAATGCATAAGACGTTGTCTTACTCACAAAGGAGGCGTCACGAGTGTGGTAATTGAAGACGCAAGGGTAGTGGACATGATTGAACGGTTTGCTGGTTCGTCTTCCTACCTTCTTGCTTTCATCACAAAATCGTCTAACCTGATAGATGATCATCAAATCCTCGTTGAACCCGCCGTCGCAGCTCTAGCGCCTTTCTATGCAGATATGGCGTCGGAACTCTTAAAGAAGATATTCAAGGACGTGCCCAAGGATAGAGCACCAGTGTTTGTGGTTATCGTTTGCGGAGGCAATCAAGTGTCGATGGCGAAGTTGATGGAGTGGAAGAGACAGTTTGAGGATGTGGCGTTGGGGGAGATAAAGCTCTTTCGTGGGTTGAATGGGTGAAGGCGTCGTTTCATTTCCCCAAGCCAGATCGCGTCAAAATCTGGTTTAATGGTATCGCTGCATCCGATCTGAGCTTCCGAATACCAATACATCGTGTCAATACGAATCATTATGTCCTCCATTTGTTTATGATAAAAGACAACATTCCTATGCACAATGTTGCAATCCTGCCAAGGATGTCAGCATGTACAAGACATTGAGGGAAGGGACAGTACCAAAACCATTTCCACCGACGCCTCGTTTCCGCTTGCCCAATCTTCAGCAGCAGATTGTCACAATTATGTACATCGGAAGTGGCAAAACAGGCGGCGTAAAGATGACGGGCGCGACCAACTTCCTCTCGCGCGACGGGGTATTGGGATGCTTGGAAGAGGAGTTGAGCCAGCCTGTCTCTGCTCCGAGCCTCGCAATAGCCGCCAGCTGCTTTGCTTAAATTGACTGCTTCCTCAAGTACCGCGATTGCTTTGAACATACTTTTGGACTGGGAGTCTCCAGTGTAAACCGCACTTATATTGAAAAGACAAATAAGTTGACATCCTAAGTCTTGATCCAGCAGGTAGAGCTCCTTTGCCTCCTCGAAACATTTCAGTGCTTCCTCCATGTGACCACGACGCTGTTCGACCTCCCCCATGCTGCGAATGCAGTGGGCTTGCGCTCACGACGCTGTTCGACCTCCCCCATGCTGCGAATGCAGTGGGCTTGCGCCTGTTGATCTTCTACCACCTGGTACAGCTCCTTTGCCTCCTCAAAACGTCTCAGTGCTTCCTCCATCCGACCATGACATTGTTCGATCTCCCCCACGCTGCGAATGCAGTGGGCTTGCCCCTGTTGATCTTCTACCACCTGGAACAGCTCCTTTGCCTCCTTGAAACATCTCAGCGCTTCCTCCATCTGACCCTTACATTGTTCGATCTCCCCCATGCTGCGAATGCAGTAGGCTTTCCCCTGTTGATCTTCTACCACCTGGTACAGCTCCTTTGCCTCCTTGAAACATCTCAGCGCTTCCCCCATCTGACCGCGATGCTGCTTGATCTTCCCGATGCTGTAAATACAGTGTGCTTGCCCCTGCCGATCTTCTACCGCCAGGTACAGCTCCATTGCCTCCTCGAAGAGTCTCACCGCTTTTTTCATCTGCCCTCGATGCTGCTCGATAACCCCCATGCTACGAATGCAGTGGGCTTTCCCCTGTTGATATTCTACCTCCTGGTACAGCTCCTTCGCCTCCTGGAAACATCCCAGCGCTTGCTCCATCCGACCACGACCGATAACCCCCATGCTACGAATGCAGTGGGCTTTCCCCTGTTGATATTCTACCTCCTGGTACAGCTCCTTCGCCTCCTGGAAACATCCCAGCGCTTGCTCCATCCGACCACGACTGTTGAATCTCCCCCATGCTGTGAATGCAGTGTGCTTGCCCCTGCTGAAATTCTACCACCTGGTACAGCTTCTTCGCCGCCTTGAAAAGTCTCAGCGCTTCTTCCATCCGACCCCGGTGCTGTTCAATCTCCCCCATGCTGTGAATGCAGTGGGCTTGCCCCAGCTGATCTTCTATCACATCGTACAACTCCTTTGCCTCCTCGAAACGTCTCAGTGCTTCCTCCATCTGACCCTCACGCTGTTCGATCTCCCCCATGCTGCGAATGCAGTGGGCTTGCGCCTGTTGATCTTCTACAACCTGGTACAGCTCCTTTGCCTCCTTGAAACATCTTAGCGCTTCCTCCATCTGACCTCGATGTTGCTCGATCTTCCCCATGCTGCGAATGCAGTGAGCTTTCCCCTGTTGATCTTCTACGACTTGGTACAGTTCCTTCGCTTCCTCGAAACTTCTGAGCGCTTCGTCCATCCGACCCCGATGCTGTTCGATCTCCCCCATGAGGCGAATACAGTGCGCTTTCCCCTGCCGATCTTCTACCATCTGGTACAGCTCCTTTGCCTTTCTGAAACTTCTCAGCGCTTCATCTGTCTGACCCTGAAGCTGTTCAATCTCCCCAATGCTTTGAATGCAGTAGGCTTGCCCAAGCCGATCTTCTACCACATGGTACAACTCCTTCGCATCCTTCAAATGTTTCAATGCCTGCTGTGGTGCCTGCTTCTGCCGGACTGCGAATCCCATAGCCATAGTCAATTTGGCAGTCAATTTCGCTGGTAAGCTCATAAACTGTTTGATGGACAGAGCACGATGCAGTAATTCGATTGATAGAAGGTGCTGCTGATACTGAAAGTACCATATTTCTCCCATGAAATAAACCATGGTTGTTGGGTCTTGAAGATGCTCCAAACCAGCCAGAAGCACGTATTCAAGATTTGGATGGTCGTTGCGGAAACACAACAGCCCTATCCGTTTGCCCCCAACTTCAAATCCTTGGATATTGTCCCGAGCTTTGTGCATGAGACGCTCAGTAACAGGCTCAAGGGAGGGTACAATGGTTTTAAAACTAGGATCGGAATGTAAGACAGAGTAGTTGACATGTTCACGAATTGGCGCAAGCATCCGCAATCGTGTTGAGTTTGTCAGGCCGTCTTCGTCAGTTTCAGCGAGTCCGACGGAGAAAATTGAGGTGATGACCTCGTAGGACTGCCCTGAATCAGGAAGACTGGATTTTTCTGCAAGTGCCACAATGTCATTGTCTAAAAGCCCATCCGGTGTCCAGGACAGAGCGGCAAGTATAAACCTGCTTAGGTCCTGATGCATTTCGAGAAGAGGTAAGCTAAGTGAAAAAGAGATCGATGTTGCAAGAGTTGGAGTCTCCTCGCTGTCCTTGTCCCATAGCACCTTTGTCTTCTTTGCCTCCCACTCCTCTAACAGAGTTGAAATATGTTTCGTTGACTCTGCGTTGGCACGAAGAACAAAGAGCTTGATTGACAAAGTGTGATGATCCAGCTTAGCGAAGATGGTCTTGAGCACCTGTTCCGTACAAATCTTTCTTCCCGTGTACAGGTGCTTGAACAAGTCCAGCCAGGCAGCGTCAGATAAGCCTCTAATTGTCAGCTCTCGAAATTCCACATCTGTGACGTTCACTCGATAGATTCGATGCCCCCGATGTGCCACGATGAGAATGGACCCCAGTGTATTGTTTGCAGAAAGAAGAGCTTGAAAGAATGGCTGCAGGTGCTCCGTGTCACGCTCTGCGGTGGTTTCAAAATTGTCCAAGATAAGGAGACATTTGTGACGGTGAAAATATCGAGCAACAGCACCAAGTTCACTTTCACCTGGTCGAGGGGCTATTGCAAAGACCTGCCGGCAAACATATGTGGCAAGTGATGAAAATGTAGAGAAAGCATCGCATCGGGCCCAGAACCGAAAGTCTTCCTCCTCACCATCCGCAATTGTCGTGAATGCATCCTTCACTTCCTTCGCATGCAAGATTTGTCGGGCCACAGTAGACTTCCCATTGCCAGCGCCACCGATGATCGCAAGATGTTTCTTGTCGGTGAGGATGCACTTGATTGCCGTCGCAACTTCGTCATCTCTTCCATAACAATCTCCTGTATGAGGCAACGGAAGCTTTTTGGGCACAGCAATGCGTTGTTTACAGCCTAACCAAGGGCAAGTGAGCATGCTGCCATCAATCACGCAACAAAGAGAATACTTTGCACGAGCGACCTCGTCGCGGATGACACTTCATGATTCATTGCCTCCATGTAAGCCCTCGTGCAGCCCACAACGTCCTCCTTTCGCTCCCATTCCTCCCACTTGAAGTCTCCAAATGTATCAACCGAGAAGCGATGATAACAATGACCCATCTCACGGTCCTGCATCTGCACCTTCACGTACTTCGAAACGTTCATGCAATTCGCGACTATCGCCTTCAGTGCTTCTTGGATGTCACCCCGAATGTGGCTCAAATTGACAGCCCGTGCAACTCCCGAGCCGAGAGACACAAGACAGGCAATCTCACTGCTGGGTCCCCAAATCCGCTTGGCTTCGTCGACAGCTACCGATGTAGGGTTGTTGGCGCTAAGCTGAATATAGCCGGTGGAATCTTCGTTCATGGGAGGGAAGAAAGGAGGACAGGCAGACGTAGCCCTTGCGGCTTGCCAGACGAAATATGGGGACGCGGATTGAGAGGTAGATCCAGCATGATGAATGTCGTAGGTGCGCATCTCCGTGGAGACGACAACGCTGGCTTGATAGCTAGAGAGCACGAACGTCCTGCACCTATCCTGCGGAGAAGGGTCTTTCATAGGAAGTGGCTCCGAAGCATCTTCAGGCGGGGGCGTGTGTCGCTGGATGATGGAGATCAAAGTCTCTTCGAGCTTCTTCGCCGAGAACAAGTACTCGCCAGTGGGGTCCGAATCCTCTTCCAGAAAGCCGTCTCGCGCGATCTCTTCGTACGCTGTAATGCACTGACGTACTGTCATCCCGAGCCTCCCGAGCATAAGTGCGATCCAACCGCCAGTAGAAGTCCCACAAATGAGATCGAAGACATCGCAAGGCCGAAGCTCTTCGTCTTCCGGGACTTTGAGAAGATGTGCGGCTTGATGTATGATGCGTTCGAGCATGTAGGCTGCTGAGAAAGTACCGACGCCTCCATTGTCGATAGAAAGGATCCGTAGTCCGAGTGGGTTCGCTTTCTTGATCTCTTCAGGAACTTTGAACACCTTGACGGAATTCGAGGGCATGTAGGGCAAAATAACAGATTGTTCGATTGTAGTATTAATGAGGAAGAACAGCGATTGGTATCGTGGTTAAAGGTGAAAAGGAAGGAGCTGCCTGAGTCTGGTACAATCTAGTCACACTTTTGTTAGCCTTGCTTCTGTGCGTTTCTTGGATACAATGGAAATGAATCCAGCTTTGTTAAAATTCGAGAGAGCGATTGGTCGCAACTTCGCCAAACGCAGTGCTTTGCTACTCAGTTCGTTCCCTTGAGCCGTCAAAGCTGGTACAGTACCTCTCTCCGAACTGTACATAGGAGCTCTTTCCCTTTGTAGAATGAATTAAGTCCTGTTAAGTCTTTTTGGAACTCTGCCATCGTACGTGCGCTTTGGAAGCAGACGAAATCAAGAAAGCCAAATCGCGAGTGCCTCTTCTCTCTCTTTTGAAGAGCAGTTTCGAGACAACGGCAAAGCCACATCGCTATGATTTCTGTGCTTTTCCTGGGGCGAAACGAGGAAATACTCACATCCGAAAGAGAACGAATTTACGAAATCACACTTCAGCTCTCTCCAGGCCAGAAGCTATCGCCGCTCAATGTTATAATATCCCAAACAACTTGTTCTAATTTTCCGGACTTCTTGAGCTGCCTTGGACTTTCTCGATATCCTTGCTTCTGTGCGTTTCTTGGATACAATAGAAATGAATCCAGCTTTGTTAAAATTCGAGAGAGCGATTGGTCGCAACTTCGCCAAACGGCGTGCTTTGCTACTCAGTTCGTTCCCTTGAGCCGTCAAAACTGGCACAGTACCTCTCTCTAAACTGTACATAGGAGCTCTTTCCCTTTGTAGAATGAATTAAGTCCTGTTAAGTCTTTTTGGAACTCTGCCATCGTACGTGCGCTTTGGAAGCAGACGAAATCAAGAAAGCCAAATCGCGAGTGCCTCTTCTCTCTCTTTTGAAGAGCAGTTTCGAGACAACGGCAAAGCCACATCACTATGATTTCTGTGCTTTTCCTGGGGCGAAACGAGGAAATACTCACATCCGAAAGCGAACGAATTTACGAAATCACACTTCAGCTCTCTCCAGCCCAGAAGCTGTCGTCGCTCAATGTTATAATATCCCAAACAACTTGTTCTAATTTTACGGACTTCTTGAGCTGCCTTGGACTTTCTCGATAAATTTCCAACTCTTTCGTCTCCATGTCTCCACACCCACAACTAACCCTAACTCACTGAGACGCGTGACGCGTGAACGCGTGAACCCTACTTCTTGATTCGCGTCGCCGCCTTCTTCTGCCTACGACGAATCCTATGAGCCTATGAGGAACTCCAGTTAGCCAACCCTAGATCCGTCCCGCCGCCACTGCTCTTTCCCTAATAAGTTCCGGATTCCTCTCTTCTCCAATCGCTGGCACTCCTGATCCCACCGTGTTCACTCCATCAGGCGATGGGATTGAGAGTTAGTAGTACTTATGTCATGAGGCATAGATGAGGTGAGGCGCTGGTCGACCCCAGGGGTTGATAGAAATATTGGAGACAAAAGGAGATGAGCGTCGTCGAGACGGTAAGCGTCAAGGATAGGGCTAGATTTGGACCACTTCCATGGACCACTTCCATTGTTTGTCGCTTCATCACCCTTTGGTAATTGAAAACATCCAAAGGCCAATTAATACCTGGAGGGACAGAGAGTTAATCAGCACAATTTTGTCACATCCTAAGAAGAGTTGAACGCACCTGCATCTCTGATCAAGTAGCACTTTCCCTTTCCAAAGCAGCCGCCAACTGAAACAACTTTTCCACCGCTCAGTTCCCTTCAACCCCTCCTATCAATCGCCCTCTCCACCCCAACTTCGAGCACATAACCTCTAACTGGTATCCCTCCCTCCTAATGCCGGTTCTTTAAGGGAAAGGAGTGGGACTCGGCAGAGGCGAGTAGCAAGCTGATTTCGGGCTAAGCCACGCGCAACGTTGGAACTTTGAGAGGGGGCTGATTCAGGGGGAATGGAACTGACCTCGTGGCGGATGCTCGAGGAGGACGTCGATTCCTGCTGAAGCGACGAGAGCGACGAATCTAGTGCAGCAACTGAGCGAAAGCGTATTTCCTAAGAAGCCAGTTACGTGGGTAGGAGGGTATGATGCTAAGAAGCTCAACGTAACTGTTGGTATACGGAGGTTAGGATAGCAGAAGAACTAGAGGATTTGCTCATACGGACCCCGAAATAGCGTCGTTGAAACATTTGAACTCTGCTACCCGATACTACGCCATCTTTGGCCTGTGCTAGGCAGAGCTTAGGAAGGTTCAATAGGTAGACTTGAGAAACGCCTTTCTTACCAAAGACAGAAGGTATGAGACGACCCGCCGATGGTCATTCGAAGGACTTAGGACTGCGATTAGAACAATAATGGGAACTGCTCTGCGAAAGCGATGAGGTCTGTGACTTTCAAGAGGCTACCTCTCTCTGTCACGTGACTGAGCCAGGGCAGAATTGCAAAAGCCGATAAAGCTTTGCTGTGCTCGTTTGGAATCAGCAAGTTGCTGGTTCTTCTGTGTCATTTTTTGGCGGTGAATGCAAGTTCCCTTGCATTGTGTTCTTATTTCACTGTGACGGAAAATATCTGATCCCTTGCTTGTTTTTTTTTTGCATTGTATGATGCTTTCTTTGCAACAGTGCCTCAGGGTACACCGCTAGACGGATGCCAACTACCAATCATCCGAGGAACACACCCCTCAAAGGTCAAAGGAACCATTGTTCTCCAGCGCTCCTTCCGTCTCAACATTATTGAGCTACTGGTCCGTTTCCTTTGTTCTTGAGGTTTGGCGAAACCGCGAGAGCACCGCATGCAGATGTAGGAAATATAAAAGCTCTCGATCCTGGCTGCTTCAGGACCAAGCATTTTTCCGGTCACAAAAGGGTACTCAGCAGTCCAAAAGAAAAAGTGCAAATCTCTGCAATTTTCTACAGCGTCATGGCATTCTCCTTGATATCCTGCGCTTCGTCTGCCCCGGCAGTTGGTAGTGCTGGTCCTATCATGGTTTCCCAAGAGGAGATAAGCTCCTGCTTCCACCGACCTATTCGAAACTGATAGCCAAGCCAAGTTTTGGACTAATTGGGCCACTGGAAACTTGACCATTGACACTGCTTGTAAGTCAAACTTCGACTGCCTCAACGTTGACTGAAATATCTCCACAGGTTGCGGAGCGTGCTCCGTGGTAAGCATTTTTCATAATCTGAGTCGCGGACGCCAAAACGATCTCTACAGAGCTGCGGTAGATGCTGCTCTTGCGTTACCTGCCAATGCACCGGAACTTGTTAAGAAATCCCGGAGAAATGATGTGCAATGCTTCTTCTAAATTCGAGATTTAGCGGGTCTTGTGTTCTTTCAATGAAATCTTTCAACGTACAACGATAGCTAGGTTTCTTGCACTACCGCCTGCCTCCTGATCAAACAGATTCCACAATTCCAGCCTAAGCTCCTTGCCCGTATTCTCGTCTGCAGCCAGTCGCTCTTGCAACAGCAAAGCAAGCCCAGTGAATCTCTCCAACACAATATAGCTCTCCAGCACTGGTCCGAGAAGACATCTGAGTGTCCAAAAGAACATGAACGTCTTCTCGAATCCTTCCCATTCTCCTTGAGGTTCAAGTCGTGCAACATCATTCTCGTTGAGATGCATCTTCTTCAACGCTTTTGAGCGAAAGGTCTCGTATGAAAGAAAACGAGAGTCCGCCAGTCTACCGACCCTATTCTCAGAAGGAGAAGGACCTCGAGATGCGTCGAGCTCTACTTGAAGACGTGCTCGATAGACAAGTTTGCGCATGGATAGTTTGGCGGCTTCCCAGGATGACGCTGAGACGACCACAGTATGGGAGATTGAGTGGCGAGAACAAGGTGATTGTGAGTGAAAGTAGGAGAAATGTTGGATAGATGAAATGGGAAGTCTTGAACAACACATATGAGACTATTCTACAACAGATTGACCCGAAAGACACGCACTGGAAGAGGAAGTAAGATTGTAGCAATACCCAATCGCGATCAACAACATCTTAACGTTCCGCACTTCCTGAGCTAACGAAAGCACGCAACGTGTCGACAGTAAGATCTCCACAGGCGTGCAAAGCACAAACGAGTCTTCCCTCCTCCTTCTCCGCACGTCCTTCCTGCAGAATTTTTCTCATGCCATTCTCATCCAACACTTCCGTTTTCAACGTCAACATCCCTCTCTTATGTTCCTCTTCCTCCTTTTTCTTATATTTCAGTCGGTTTGAAACTAACTTCTCTGCCCCAATGACTTGAGAGGAGCTGCTCTCGATCGCACAGACATCAAGAAGCAGTGGCTCTCCGGTCACAGCAACAGAGAGATGTGCTCGTCCGGATCCAATATCAATCGCGCTCTTAATCTGTGGTTCATTGGACAGGAGCGTTTGGGCAAGTGCGATGAAGCGATCGACTTCATGCGCTTTCTTCGGAGACATGCCATGGGGCAAGCCGCCAGTGAACGTTTTGGAGGTGCTGGGGATGAAGTGTGAAGATGACGTTGCCCTGATTCCTTTGCCATCGATTTCCCAGCTGAGAAGGGGTTTGCCTCGTGGCTTGCGAGGGAGAGAAAATTAACGACAACGGTCCGTGAATGCTTTCAGTGAAGCAGGAGCATCTGGCTAGGCGGCATTTCAGCCGATATTTCTCAAAATGAAGATTAAGATTGCAGATAAATTTATGTGACAAGTTGTGAAGGGAATCTCCGGGAGCAGGGAAAGCCAATTCCTACATGCCCAATGACGTTGCAGGGTTGGGACAAAGCCACCGCGTTGAATATTGGTCTAAGCCATTTAATAGCCAGCAGGGGTATGTCCAAGACGGTGCTCTGCCATTGGTAAATAGACCCAAAATGTCATCAAAACCATTCAAGTTTACAGGGATGTCCAATGAAGTGCGACTTCTCTCAGTTTCTTCTCAAGAGAGGAAACACACCTTCACCACCCCCCTTGACTCAGATTTTTCAACGTGGATTCCACAACACTCCTTGCGAGAATTCCGTCGTACCATCCCTCCTATTCGCTTGGGACCATTTCTGCTGCTTTGTTCACATCGAAAGTACCTGGATTGATAGGAGACTGCCTGAAGAAAGAATTGCTGGATGAGGAGCAGAGCCGAGTGATGGTGGAATCGTGAAGGAAACTCGAGGTTACTGCAAGTGAAAAGGCAGCGGTGGGAACACTGTCGACAATCTTTCGTCGAGGTCAAATTTAAACGTGAACAAAGATCGGTGCCTCAGTGTTGAGTCATGCCCTCCACCCTCAACACCCTCAACTCAACACGGTTCTTTGCTTCGCTCCCTTCAAACTTCCTCCGTGCAACTCGGCGAGACGTTGCGGCATCGACCACTGCATCCGCTCCCAACGCAACGGATCCAAACATCCAAACATCCACCTCTTGCCTGCGCCTCCAACCGTGCACTCAGACTATCAACCACCCTCGTTCCCGTCCCTACTCCATCGTCCATCTCCTCCCGTCTTCAACTTGTGGGACTCCAATCACGACCGTCGACTTGAACGACACGTAGCCAGTTAGGATGCGAGCAACGAACTCGCTAAAAACGACTGGTTGAAGGAGGGCGGATAGGGAGAGAGGGGAGCGGCGTAAGTGTCGCCTTTGAACCACGAGGGAAATGCGAGTCTGGTGCGGGAAATCAAAGACCAATGGGTAAGAGGGCTTCAAGCCAGATTGAACAGGTGGTGGATTGCTTGGAGGTATGCTTAAGGGACTTGAAGAAGTAGGCTGGGTTCACGGTGCGCTTCCATTCCTTATCCTCCTCTGTATGAGATTGAGATTCACAGCTGATACGTTCAACAAAATGGAACAGTATCAGTCGCTGCTGTCGAAACGAGCGAAGCCGCCTCTTTCCGCCCCTCCTCCTAGCCTAATACGCGGACCACAGTGCGCCGACTCCACAACTCGTGTCATTGGAAGCAATAACCTCCATTGCCGGCTCGCTAGGCGCAAAGACTGTCTCGAAAGAATGCATAAGACGTGGTCTTACTCACAAAAGGAGGCGTAAGGAGTGTGGTAGTTGAAGACGCAAGGGTAGTGGACATGATTGAACGCTTTGGTTCGTATCTTACTCGCCTTGTTTCATCAACAAAAGTCCTGATGCTTATAGGGATCAATAGATGACCATCAAATCCTTGTTGAGCCGCCGTCACAGCTCTTGCACCTTTCTACGCGGATGGAGCGCCGGAACTCTTGAGGAGGAGGATATTCATGGATCTGCCGAAGGATAGAGCACAGGGATTTGTCGTTGTTTATGGAGGCAGCCAGGTGTCAATGGCCAAGTTGATGGAGTGGGAGTGACGGTGTGGCGTGGTCGATATTAAGGTCTTTCGTGGTTGGACATGTCGGGCTGTCGTTTCATTCCGAAAGCTGATCCCATCAAAATCTGGTTCAATGCTATGGGATAACCCATCTGGACTTTATATTGAGGCATTGTGTGGATATATTACGTCCTCCATTTTATGATAAATGATAACACGCCTATGCACAATATTATAATCCTGTGAAGGAGGTCAGCATGCACAAGGCAATAAGAGAACGGAACGTACCAAAACCATTTCGACCAATGCGTTGTGGTCAATCTTTTGGTCCGCCAAGCATGAGGAGCACATTGTTACACTGGTCCACGTCGGAAGTGGCAAAACAATCTGTGAAGAGCTGACGCGCCTGAATGATTTCCTCCCTGGCGAGGTCGTATTGGCACGATAGGAAGAGGAGTCGGGCCAGCCTCCATCTACTCCGAGCTTCGTAGTAGCCGCTAGCTGCTTTGCTCAAATTGACTGCTTCCGCAAGAAACTCGATTGCTTTGAACATGCTCTGGGAGTCCCCACTGTAAAGCTCGCTGATATTGAAAAGACAGTTAAGTTGACCGCCTAGGTCTTGAGCCAGCAGGTACAGCTCTTTCGCCTCCTCGAAACGGCTGAGCGCTTCATCCATCTGACCACGATGATGCTCGATCTCCCCGATGCAGTGAATGCAGTTGGCTTGCCCCTGCCGATCTTCTACCACCTGGTACAGCTCCTTCGCCTCCTCGAAACGGCTGAGCGCGTCATCCATCCGACCTCGACACTGCTCGATCTCCCCGATGCTGTGAATGCAGTGGGCTTGCCCCTGCCGATCTTCTACCACCTGGTACAGCTCCTTCGCCTCCTTGAAACGTCTGAGCGCTTCCTCCATCTGACCCCGATGCAGCTTGATCTTCCCCGATGCTGTGAAATGCATGCTAGGGCTGTGCGCTCACAGCTCAGATCTGCCGATCTTCTACCACCTGGTACAGCTCCTTCGCCTCCTCGAAACGCCCCAGTGCTTCCTCCATCTGACCACGATGATGCTCAATCTCCCCGATGCTGCGAATGCAGTGTGCTTGCCCCTGCTGAAATTCTACCACCTGGTACAGCTTCTTCGCCTCCTCGAAACGCCACAGCGCTTCCTCCATCCGATCCCGATGCTGCTCGATCTCCCCAATGCTGCGAATGCAGTGGGCTTGCCCCCGCCTACCTTCTACCACCTGATATAGCTCCTTCGCCTCCTCAAAATGTTTTAAGGCTGTTTGAGGAATTCCCTGCTGTTGAAATGCAAGACCCATTGCCATTTTCAATTCGGCTTTGAAATTCATTTGACAACTATTGGATTTCGTGGTTGATACAGCCTGCTGCAACAGTTTGATTGAGAGATGGTGCTGGAGATACTGAAAGTGCCAGATTTCCACAACAAAATGGACCAACGTTGTTGAATCATGCAGATGTTCAAAACCTGCCAGAAGCACATATTCAAGGTTTGCATGGTCATTGCGGAAACACAACAACCCTATCCGTACACCGTCCACTTCAAATCGTCGCCTATTTTCCCGAGCTTTATCCATCAGACGTTCCGTTAGGGGTTTAAGGGATGGTACAGTGGTTTTAAAAGGCGGATTACATTGACACACTGAGTGGTTGATGTATTCGCGAATCGGTGAAAGCATGCGTAGTCGTATCACGTTTGACAAGGCATCCTCCATGTTTTCGGCGAGCCCAGTCGACAAAATCGAGGTCATGACCACGTAAGACTGCTCCAAATCAGGCAGGCAGGACTTTTCCGTAATTGCCACAATATCATTGTTCAAAAGTCCGTCGGGTGTCCAAGATAGAACGGCAAGAATAAAAGTGCTTAAGTCTTGATGCATTTGAAGGAGAGGTGAACGGAGTGAAAAAGCTATCGACGTTGCTAGCGTAGGAGTCTCCTCGCTGTCCTTGTTCCACAGTGTCATTATCTTCTTTGCCTCCCACTCCTCTAAAAGAGTGGAAATACGTTTCGTCGACTCTGCATTGGCGCGAAGAACAAACAGCTTGATTGACAAAGTGTGATGATCCAGCTTGGCGAAAATGGTTTTGAGTAGTTGTTCCGCACAATCCTCTTTTCCCGTGTACAGGTGCTTGAACAGCTTGAGCCAAGCAGTGTCGCTAAGGCCGCCAATTGTCAACTCTCGAAATTTCACATCTGTGACGTTCACGCGATAGATTTGATGTCCTCGATGTGCCACGATGAGAATGGACCCCAGCGTATTGTTGGAAGAAAGAATGGTTTGAAAGAATGGCTGCAGGTGCTCCGTGTCACGCTCTGCTGTCGTTTCTAAATTGTCCAAGATAAGGAGACACTTGTGACTGTGGAAATATCGAGCCACAGCACCAAGCTCACTTTCACCAGGTCCAGGGGCTATTGCAAAGACGTGCCTGCAAAGCTCTCTGGCGAGTGAAGAAAATGTAGAGAAAGCATCGCATCGAGCCCAGAACCGAAAGTCTTCCTCCTTACCATCCGCAATGGTCGTGAATGCATCTTTGACTTCCTTCGCATGCAGGACCTGTCGCGCCACAGTAGACTTCCCATTGCCAGCGCCACCAATGATGGCAAGATGTTTTTTGTCGGTGATGATGCACTTGATTGCCGTCGCAACTTCGTCATGTCTTCCATAACAATCTCCTGTTTGAGGCAACGGAAGCTTTCTGGGCACAGCAATGCGTTGTTTACAGCCTAACCAAGTGCAAGTCAGCATGCCGCCTTCAATCACGCAACATGGAGAATACCTCGCACGAGCGACTTGGCCGCAGAGGAAACTTCATGATTCATTGCCTCCATGTATGCCCTCGTGCAGCCCACAACGTCCTCCTTTCGCTCCCATTCCTCCCACCTGAAGTCTCCAAATGTATCAACCGAGAAGCGATGATAACAATGATCCATCTCACGGTCTTGCATCTTCACCTTCACTGCCTTCGCAACGTTTGAGCAATCCGCGACTATCGCTTTCAGCGCTTCGTCAATATCATCCCGAATACAGCCCAACTTGATAGCCCTTGCAACCCCCGGACCGAGAGACACAAGACAAGCAATCTCACTATTGGGCCCCCAGATTCGCTTGGCCTCGTCAAGAGCTGCTGTAGCAGGGTTGTTGCCACCCAGCTGGACGTAGTTGGTGGAATCCTCACTGATATGAGGAAAGAAAGGAGGACGGGCAGACGTAGCCCTTGCGGCTTGCCAGACGAAACATGGGGAAGCGGAGCGAGAGGCAGATCCAGCATGATGAATGTCGTAGGTGCGCATCTCCGTGGAAACAACCACGCTGGCTTGATAGCTAGAGAGGACAAACGTCCTGCACCTATCCTGCGGAGAAGGGTCCTTCATAGGAACGGGCTTCGTGGGATCTTCTGGGGGGGGGGTGTGTCGCTGGATGATGGATATCAACGTCTCTTCGAGCTTCTTCGCTGAGAACAAGTACTCGCCACTGGGGTCCGAATCCTCTTCTAGAAAGCCGTCTCGCGCGATCTCTTCGTACGCTGCAATGCACTGACGTACTGTCATCCCCAGCCTGCCGAGCATAAGTGCGATCCACCCGCCAGTCGATGTCCCACAAATGAGATCGAAGACATCGCAAGGTCGAAGCTCTTCATTCTCAGGGACGTTGAGAAGATGTGCGGCTTGACGCATGATGGGTTCGAGCATGTAAGGAGCTGAGAAAGTACCGACGCCTCCGTTGTCGATAGAAAGGATCCGTAGTCCGAGCGGATTCGTTTTCTTAATATTCTCAGGAATTTTGAACACTTTGACGGAATTCGCGGACATGAAGGGCAAAGTGTTGGATTGCAGTATGAATCTCCAAAAACAGCGATTGGAATCGTGGTTATAGGTAGAAGAAGGAACTGCCTGAGGCTGGTACAATCTAGTCACCTTCCATCAGTCTTGCTTCTACACGTTCGTTGCATATAACATAATTCAATTCAGCTTTGTGTCATCGTCCTCGAGTTAATATTTAAGAGAGCAGATGATCGCAACCTCGCCAAACGTAGTGCTTTGCTGCTCTGTTCGTTGCCTCTGTGCCGTCACATATGACCCTGTACCTTTCTCTGCGCCGCACGTGGAAGCTCTTTCCCTTGTTGAATGAATTAAGTCTTGTAAGTCTTTTTGGAACTCTGCCAGCGTACGTGCGCTTTGGAAGCGACGAGATGAAGAAAGCCAAATCGTGAATGCTTCTTCTGTATCATTTAAAGAGGAGATTAAGGACAACGGTGAAGCCATATCGCTATCATTTCTGCATTTTTCCTGCCGCGAAGCGAGCAAATACTCACCTCTGAAAGAGAATTTACGAAATCACGCTTCAGCTCTCTCAAGCTCAGATGCAATGGTCTCTGAATGTTGCAATGTCCCAAATCAATCTTTTCCAACTTTTCCAGACTCCTTGAGCTAGCCTTGGACTTTCTCCGTAAAGATTCAATATTCAACACTCAATACTATCATCGCCGTTTCTGTGCTCAACAACTGACCCTAACTCACTGAGACGCGTGACGCGTGAACCCTACTTCCTGATTCGCCTCGGCTTCTTCTGCCTACGGCGAATCCTATGAGGAACTCCAGTTAGCCAACCCTGCTTCGTCCCGCAGCCAGTGGTCTTTCCCTTGCTTATATGTTCCTGATTCTTCTCTGATCGAATCGCTGGCACTCCTGATCGCACGGTGTTCGCTCCATCAGGCGATAGGATCCAGAGTTACTAGTACTCGTACCTTGAGGCGCTTCGGGTTAGACGAGGTGAGGCGCTGGTCGATATCATGGGTCGACAAAAATATTGGAGTCAAAAGGAGAGGAGCGTTTGAGAAAGTAACCGTCAAGGATAGCGGCTAGATTTGGATCAGGTGCATTGTTTGGTTGCTTCGTCACCCTTTGGCAATTGAAAGCATATCCAAATATCAATAAGACTAGGGGGACAGAGGCTGATCAGCACAATTTCGTTATATCCTTAGAAGAGTTGAACGCACCTCTTTCTCCGATCGCGTAGCACTTTCCCCTTTCAAAGCAGCCGCCAACTGAACCAACTTCTCCCCTGCTCAGTTCTTTTCAACACCTCCTATCAATCCCCCTCCACTCACCTTCAAGCACATAACCTCTAAGTGTTATCCCTTCTCCTGACGCCGATTCTTAAGGGAAAAGAGTGGGGACGGGGCGGAGGCGTGCGATTGATTTCGGTAGTCCACGCGCAAACGTTGGAACTCTGATGGGCGATTCAGTGGAATAGGACTGACGTCCTGGCGGGTGATCGTGGACGAAACGCAGGGAGGACATCGATTCCTCTTGAAGCGATGAGAGCAATCTAAGCTCCACTGCTGTTACAGGCCGCCAACAATCGCAGCAGTTATTGAAAACGATGGGAACATCTGTATCATCGCTCGGATAGTGGGTAAATAAGGACAGTAGTGGAGTTGCTATAGATGTCTGTAGATTCCAATTCTAAATTGCGAAAGACGTAGGTACTGAAAGAGTAGCACTGATTCCATCTGAATCGAGACATCAATTGACTGTCTTCGGTGCACCATTCCAAAGACGCCACGGCTCAGCTACAGTATTTTCATCTACTTCCATCCACACAGTGGACAGTCTAGTGTCCATTCCAAACGGAAACACAGGCATATTCAGGACATGCGCCGACCAGTCAAAGAACAGCTGGACATGCCCATAATATGTCCTGAAAGGCCTGAACCCTGGTCAACCGCTCCGCTCCAAACGGTAAGCATAGATGCATCTGTCTTCCTCCTTTTTATAAGTGGAAATCATGATTTCTTCAACGCAACGAAGGCATTTCAGTAACGGTAACAGTAAGTCTTGCGCTCCATCGCCAAACCTTGCTGTCGTGAATCTTTCTGCTTGATGATCTCACTCATTCTTGACAGCCACAAACGGCAGACAAGATTGTCAAAAAGACATGTAGGACCTCAGGATATTTCTCTCAGCCACTTCTGTTATCAACACAAAACGGCCATCTCAGAGCAACATGACGGACTTCTCAGCAGTTTCCAAGACTGCCATAGCAATCTCTAAGACAACTTCCACTTGTGCAACGCCTATCGTAGGCGGAGGACCAAGCATTGTCTCGGAGGAAGAGGTGAGCTTTTTTCCATCTTGACTGCTCCAGGCTGCTTGAAACTGATAGACCGACCCAGTTCTGGACTAATTGTGCTAACTGACAGCACGACACTCGATACACCATACACTCCTTTCAGGGATGTCTGTAAACCACAGCAGGTTGCAGGGGCTGCTAAAGGCGTTTAATGCAGAATCAAAAGGGATGTAAAACGTGCTGTGGTTGCGTCTCATGTCAGTGCACGGCACATGTAGCGTGCCCAGAAAGCTTGACATCGAGGGAGAAGATAATATTTGAAACATGGACCAGTTCGTGGCAACATTATACTACGCAGCGCAATTTGCTTGATCATCTCCAAAGGGAATAGACGAAACATGTCCGCAAATCGACGGACCTAAAGTTTACTCACCACGGGCTTCTTCCCTGTGATCGATACATACCAACGTCAGCAGCGGCCCATAAGGACGGACTGACCACAGCGGTTCAACTGTTTGCATGAATATGATATGTCACAGTAGGGAATGGAAAGCTTGGACGTTCTCTGATGCATGACAGCGGAACTGAGTGGCATTCAGATTGTCTAGAATGTAGTTGTTGCCGGACACATGTTCATATAGGACTCATTACGGGGAATCATGGAAAATGTCTCTTACTCTAGAAATTCTGTGACGGACTTGCCGCAAAACACAGGAACATTCAAGACGTTGCGAACGCCCCACCTCCCCGTTACAAATTGCAAGACTGTGAAACAATGTGTCTAGGACCGATTCTTGCCATAGACACAATTTGACTATCTTTGTCCCACCGCTGAACGGATGCCAACTACCAATCATCCGAGGTGCAGGACCCTCAAAGGTCAAAGAAACCATTTTACTCGGCCCCAGCGCTCCTTCCGTCGCAATGTCATTCAGATACTGGTCCGTTTCCTTTGTTCTTTGAGGTTTGGCGAAACCACAAGAGCACAGCATGCATGGTGTGGAAAATATAAAAGCTCTCGATCCTGGCTGCTTCAGGTCCAAGCTTCTTTCCGGTCAGAAAAGGGTACTCAACAGTCCAAAAGAAAAAATCCAATTCTCCGCGATTTTCTACAGCGTCATGGCATTCTCTATGATATCCTGCGCTTCGTCTGTCCCGGCAGTTGGTGGTGCTGGTCCTATCATGGTTTCCGAAGAGGAGGTAAGCACCTGCTTCCGTCGACCCATTCAAAACTGATAGCCAAGCCAAGTTTTAGACCAATTGGGCCACTGGAAACTTGACCATTGACACTGCTTGTAAGTCGAACTTCGACTGCCTCAACGTTAGCTGAAATATCTCCACAGGTTGCGGAGCGTGTTCTGTGGTAAGCATCTTTCATAATCTGAGTCGCGAACGCCAAAACGATCTCTACAGAGTTGCGGTAGATGCTGCACTTGCGTTACCTGCCAATGCACCGGAACTTGTTAAGAATTCTCGGAGAAAGGATGTGCAATGCTTCTTTCTAAATTCGAGATTTAGCGTGTCTTGTGTTCTTTCATTGGAATCTTTCAATGCACAACGATAGCTAGGTTTCTTGCACTACCGCTTTCCTCCTGATCAAACAGATTCAACAATTCCAGCCTAAGTTCCCTGCTCGCATTCTCGTCAACAGCCAGTCGCTCTTGCAACAGCAAAGCAAGCCCCGTATATCTCTCCAACACAATATAGCTCTCCAACACCGGGCCGAGAAGACATCTGAGTGACCAAAAGAACATGAATTTCTTCTCGAATCCTTCCCAATCTCCTTGAGGTTCAAGTCGTGCAACGTCATTCTCGTTGAGATGCATCTTCTTCAACGCTTTTGAACGAAAGATCTCGTATGAAAGAAAACAGGAGTCCGCCAGTCTACCGACCCTATTCTCAGAAGGAGAAGGACCTTGAGATGCGTCGAGCTCTACTTGAAGACGTGCTCGATAGACAAGTTTGCGCATGGATAGTTTGGCGGCTTCCCAGGATGACGTCGAAGACGCCCACAGGATGGGAGATTGAGTAGCGAGAACAAGGTGGTTGTGAGCGAAAGTAGGAGAAATGTTAGATGGATGGAATGGGAAGTCTTGAACAAGACATATGAGACTAATCTACAACAGATTTGCCCGAGAGACACGCACTGGTAGAGGAAGTAAGATTGTAGCAACACCCAATCGCGATCAAGACATCTTGACGTTCTGCACTCCCCGAGCTAACGAAAGCGCGCAACGTGTCGACAGTAAGATCTCCACAGGCATGCAAAGCACAAACGAGCCTTCCCTCTTCCTTCTCCGCACGTCCTTCCTGCAGAATTTTCCTGATACCGTTCTCATTCAACACTTCCGTTTTCAACGTCAACATCCCTCTCTTCTCTTCCTCCTCCTTCTTATATTTCAAACGGTTTGAAACTAACTTCTCTGCTCCAGTGACTTGAGAGGAGCTGCCCTCGATCGCACAAACATCAAGAAGCAGTGGCTCTCTGGTCAAAGCAGCAGAAAGGTGTGCTCGTCCGGCTCCAATATCAATTGCGCTCTTAATCTGTGGTTCATTGGACAGGAGCATTTGGGCAAGTGCGGTGAAGCGATCGACCTCACGGGCTTTCTTCGGAGACATGCCATGGGGCAAGCCGCCAGTGAACGTTTTGGAGGTAATGGAGATGGAGTGTGAAGATGACGTCGCCTTGATTCCTTTGCCATCGATTTCCCAGCTGAGAAGGGGTTTGCCGTTTGGCTTCCGAGGAAGAGAGAATTCACGACAACGGGTTGTGAATGCTTTCAGAGAAGCGGGGGCGTCTGGCTAAGCGGCATTTCAGCCAGGTACACGGTGAAGTGGAATTAGATTGCAGGAATTTGTACAACGTATCTAACCAGATGTGGAAGGAATCTCCGGGAGCAGGGAAAGCCAATTCCTACATGCCCAATGGCGTTGTAGGGTTGGGACAAAGCCACCGCGTTGAATATTGGTCTAAGCCATTTAATAGCGAGCAGGGGTCTGTCCAAGACGGTGCTCTGCCATTGGTAAATAGACCCAAAATGTCACCAAAACCATTCAAGTCTACCAGGCTGTGGAGTGAAGGCGACATCTCTCAATTTCTTCTCAAGACAGGAAACACACCTTCACCTCCCCTCGACTCAAATTCTTTAGCATGCCTTCCACGTCGCTATTTCTGCAGTCGTACCATCTCTCCCATTCGCTTGGGACCATTTCTCCTGCTTTGTTTACCTCAAAGATAGCTGGATTGATCGGAGACGGTCTAAAGAAAGAATTGCTGGATGAGGAGCAGAGCCGAGCGACAGTGGAATCGAGAAGGAACTCGACGCTTCTTTGCAGCTGAAAAGGCAGCGGTGGAAGCACTATTGACATTCTTTGTTTGAGGACAAATCTATTGAAAACTTGAAAAAAAAAAACTGAGTAGTTGGTGGTTGATGAAGAAAGGAAAATGTAAAAATGTGGAGCCTCACAGACTTCTGTCCTCCGCGTAATGCCACAGTTTCTGTTCGTCATCGTACGCTCCAGAACTCAATAACACCTTTCCTGTCCTTGCTCGCTCCATTTCTTTCGCACTCACCTCACCGTCTACGAACCCAGGTGTGGCTCCCCCGCCACGACTGCTAGGCTTCCGGTCCGTGTTTCCACACTTTCAGGTTGGAACATCTGAGAGAACACTGTCGTGACCAGCTACTGTACTTACTTAAGATCGAAGTGGAGCTCTAATCACTCTTTACCTATCTACCTCAATATTTATCTATCCCGCGAACATATCCAATCAGTTTGAGCCCTCAAATATGGAGAACGATGAACTGGAGTATTCCGTGAAGCGGATCAAGAAACTGTCAGGTCATCTTCATCAACACCTTATTTATGTCGTGTTTCTGACATTCATTCAATCAGATCCACTGCTGGAGAGTTTCATCTCCTGTCGCATCGAAGCGAATAAGCAGTGTGAGTCGTTATATCAACCTCCTTACTTCTTGTTGACCAGTTGTGGTTGCGGTATAGCCAAGGAAGTAAGATCACGACTTGGCGGTCATGAAGAGTTGCGAGATCTGTATCATCGCACTTCAAGTCGAGCAGCAGTGATTGCTTCTAGTTGCTGGGCGGCCGTTAAGGATATGTCCTAGACGGTGCTCTGCCATTGGTAAATAGACCCATCATCAAAATCCTTCAAAATTACTAGGTTGTGGAGTGAAGGCGACATCTCTCTATTTCTTCTCAAGACAGGAAACACACCTTCACCTCCCCTCGACTCAAATTCTTTAGTATGCCTTCCACGTCGCTATTTCTGCAGCGAATGTCGTCATACCATCTCTCCCATTCGCTGGGGACCATTTCTCCTGCTTTGTTCACCTCAAAAATAGCTGGATTGATAGGAGACGGGCTAAAGAAAGAATTGCTGGAAGAGGAGCAGAGCCGAGCGACGGTGGAATCGAGAAGGAACTCGAGGCTTCTTTGCAGCTGAAAAGGCAGCGGTGGAAGGACTATCGACATTCCTTGGTCGAAGTCAAATCTATTGAAATCTTGAAAAAAAAACTGAGTAGTTGGTGGTCGATGAAAAAAAAAGTCCAGCCCTCACAAGGCCCTCACAAACTTTTGTCCTCCGCGTAATGCCACAGTTTCTGTTCGTCATCGTACGCTCCAGAACACAACAACACCTTTCTCTTCTTGGTTGCTCCATTTCTTTGGAGCTCACCTCACCGTCTAGGAACCCAGCTGTGGCTCCCCTGCCACGACCGCTAGGCTTCGGGTGCGTGTTTCCACACTTTCAAGTTGGATCATTTCAGAGAACACTGTCGTGACCAGCTACTGTACTCACTTAAGATCGAAGTGGAGCTCTAATCACTCTTTACCTATCTGCCTCAATATTTATCTATCCCACGAACTCACCCAATCAGTTCGAGCCTTCAAAGATGGAGAACGATGAACTGGAGTATTCCGTGAAGAGGATCAACAAACTGTCAGGTTATCTTCATTAACGCCTTATTTATGTCTTGTTTCTGAAATTGATTCAATCAGATCCACTGCTGGAGAGTTTCATCTCCTGTCGCATCGAAGCGAATAAGCAGTGTGAGTCGTTATCTGAACCTCCTCACTTCTTGTTGAACACAGTTGTGGTTGCGGTATAGCCAAGGAAGTACGATCGCGACTTGGCGGGACCTTGATGCGGGGTGGCATGTCGGATAGGCTAAGCGCGATGGTGCAAAGGTCATCATCCCGAAAACGGACGATAAGTGGCAGGTAGAGATGTTTGAGCGGATGGGATTCAAGGTCGTCGGTTTTGAAACGATCAAGGGTTCGTCATTTGTTCCACTCTGCTTCCTTTCATCCTTCGGGGATGCTTACGGCGGCGGCTTCAGGCACTGACGGTGCTCCAGAACCGTTCGACATGACGGTACTGATCCTGTAGCGGCTTCCCTGTGTTCTGTACGAAAAGAGGAAGAATTCTGTACTTGTTTGAAGTGTACACGGTATCAAGAAGCTAGTCTAATTATTTGTCAAACCGTTCATGCGGATCTTTTGCTCCTTTACTGCTGTCGCACTGCCCTCTCTGTTTCGACTGGCTTTAGTGTTTCTCTCACGGAGACACACCAGTGCCTTAAACGGTTGCTGTATAGACGCGTTGCCTGCGTGTGATAGAGCTTAAGCTAAAACACAAAAAATACGAAGGATCATCTGTTGTATCCACAAAGGGTTCACATCAATGTACGATGCGACGATACTCAGCATTCAAACTGATTGAGAAATAACTGCGATGTACATACGAACCATTGACTGCCTATAAGGTTCGAGATAGCATGACAAAACCGAATTCCATGCCTAAAGTTACTCAAAGATCTTCATCATCTACAGCATCCGCTGCGCTTATAGGGAGCCTCTCATATTCGCTTCTCTTCGCAACCTTCACATCTTCAAACAACTTTCTAGCTTCTTCCACACTCAATCCGCGAGTCTCTGGCATCTGCGCAAAGACACAAAAGAATGCCTGTTCCAGTCATGTGTAGTAAGCAATTATTCACGATGGGGACAAGATTCCTGAAATGTACGCACCAACACACAAACCCCACCATATAACGTCCAGGTTCCTCTCGTCCCCAAAATCCGCAAGAGCTCAAGAAAAGTCATACTAACGAGAGCATTGGAAGCCCAGTTCACGCCCGTGGCGATGCTGTTAGCGGTTGCTCGATCCTCATAAGCGAAGATCTCGGATTGAACTATCCAAGGCTGTTGATACCTGTAGCGTCAGAGAAGAAACAGGGCCGGAACAGGGAGGCATACTATGTTACCCATGCCAACGCTGTAGCTTGAAACGTAAACAATCATACCTCCCACCTTTCCCAACAGCCCAGCATCCCAAAACAGAGCCATGACACCCATTCCAATAGCCATTCCCGCTAAACTGAATAAAGTTGTTCCCCTCCTGCCTAATGCTCCATCAACGAGTCTAAAGGATACAAAAGTACAGAGGAAGTTGGATATGGCGACTGGTAACGAGAGGATAGGGGCTGGAATAGAAGTTGTCGTATCGCCATCGATTGATGACGCGAGGAGAGATGTTGAGAAATACATGAGAGTATTGAATCCAGTTGATTGTTGAAAGAACTGTAAGGATACGCTAAGCGCAAGTGGCCGGAGGGGAGGGAGTTTCCATTTAGAAACCTGGCGGGATGATTCCCTGGAGGAGGAGATGACTTGAGCGATGACCCTGTCTGGCATATTTGGTGAGCCGGGATAGACGTGCGAGAGAACTTCGCGAGCGGAGGAGAGACGGTCGTTGAGGATTAAGAAGCGCGGAGATTCGGGGAGAGATAATGTGAGGACGAGTTGTAAGAGAGAGGGGACAAGTGAGGCGGCAAACATCCAACGCCAACCCTGTGGGAAATTGAAGAAAAGTGCACCGACGAGGTATGAAACCACTTGACCTTGGTAACATAAAGATATGTCAGTTAGATTTCATTAGAAAAGAGACCTCGGACCAAATGTGATGCAGACAACCAGACCAGTGACCAATCTACCACGGACGTTCTTTGGGGCGATCTCAGATAGATAGACTGGAATAATCATGCTTGCCTGCAAGGAAGTCAGCCCCTAGTTATTGAAAGCAAACGAGGTAGACCAATCCAACACCACCGCCCACTATGGCTCGTCCCAGGACAAGAACGAGAACGCTGTGCGAGACAGTTTGAACCACTGCTCCAGCATTGAATAGAATCGATGAGAGGAGAATCGTCTATCTCTTTTGTCAAGTTTCAGCGTCGTACAGATAAAGAGACAACGGACGCGTTGACGGCCATAGAGGTCAGCCATCCGTCCTGCTGAGAGAGCAAAGAACAGGGCGGCAAAGGTTGTGGACGAAACTATAAGCTCCTATTGAAAAGAGATGAGAATGTGCTCTGGGACACCGCACATATAATGCCTACTTCCTCAAAGCTGGTCAGCGCCGCGCTGTCCCCATTCAAGCTGCCTGGCTTCGCGAGCAACACTAGAGAAGAGCTGATAATTCCTGTGTCGAAACCACTGGTATTCGTACTGAATAGACGTTTTTGTAAGTTTATAAAGAATCAACGCACAAAAGTAGTCCTACAGGCAGCGGTTAATTCAGCAGCATAGGTCACACTCAGACGTTGCTTACCACCTAGAGAGGCTGTTAAAGCTAGCTGTAGCAAAAACGGCGTGAAATTTTGTGTCTCATCGTCCTCCTCAGCTTCTGGAGGCACTTCAATGCCTTCAAGGTCTTCTCCGTCATCCAGGCCCGTTGTTACCGCCATCGTCGATAAAGGAAAGAAGTTTGAAGCAACAATGTTCGATACGGTATTTTTATGAACACAGACGGCACACTGAACTCTCAAGCAAGTTTCTTTAGCAGTTGTCCTTCAGGAGAGGCAGAACTTGGGAGTTAGGAGTTGGTGGTGGAGCACCATTGGACAAAGTTAAACTATAGAAATAATTTCGGAGCTCCCGAATATAACAAGCTCTCGTGGCCAAGTTGGCTAAGGCGCTCCCCTAGTATTACTAATAGGGAGAGATCGCCGGTTCGAATCCGGTCGAGAGCATTTCTTTTTATGTGCTTTCATGGAACTCCGTTTCAGCTTTTTGCTCCTTTCATTCTCCAAAGAATGTTACCGTTGACATCATGAAGCGAAGCAACTGTTTTCTAGATAGTTACACTCGCCACTTAACTTTGAAGGCGTCGAAAGCTATTACGAATTAATGACGCTGCGTGTCCACGTGTCCCAAGTTCTTTCGTTGCAACCCACGCCTGTTGTCTTGAGCCTCTGAAACACAATGTCAGCTGCTGCTTGTGTAGATGGGTCGAGCTTGGCTCTCCGTCAATCACAACACAGCAACGAGAGGTCAATGGAACTCACGGGCGTGTCAAATTTAACACCAACGTCTTTGAGTTTCGGAAGTGTCCCAGTTTCAACTGCCTTCGATATGTCGTCGAGGCCACGTATCGCTAAAGATGTGGGCAGAGCGATGGCTAAGTCTAACACCTGCAGCTTTGGATATACGAAACGCAAGGCCTGATTCAAGGCATCGTCAACTTGAATTTGATTGCCGAACAGTGACATTGCTTGCAAACTTCAGAGTTAAAGATTGAAGACTGCAGAAAAGCGGTAGGCTACCAGAGTATTGCAGTATGAGAAGGGTCGGGATGGGGGAGAGAGCACAGTCGACCCTCAAAATGCATTCTTGAAGCTTCAAACAAATGGTAGACTGTAGCAGCATCTCAACAGCAAGCGAGCCTAGCATGTGGCAAGAAGTGAGATCTAAGCGAGACAACAAAAATTCGTAGGCTTTCGATGGAGGGTAATGGATAGAGAAATTTGAGATATCAAGAGTCTGAAGAGCCGCGAACTTGTCGAGTTCCGGCACTATCTGATCTAGTGTGATAGACGTCAAAGCAGCCTCCAGACGAAGCGAACAAAGTCGAGGTAAAATTGGGAGCACCAGATGGTCCACCGTCAACATCCCAAAATGGATCAGATTAGGGAGAGAACGTAATATGTTTGAGAGTTCATCCAGATTGGAGAGCATTCTTTCGTCAAGCAGAAGATGCCTCAACGATCTTATAACGGAGGTGGAAGGGACAAAAGGGCGTTGGACTCCTGTGTAAAGGTATTCCCCCATCTCAGCTCTCAAAAGGAGAGTGGTCACCCCTGGAGCTTCGAAGCGTCCGTTTAAAATAGACATCGCGGGGACGGGGAAATTTTCGAGCTCAAGATGGCGTAGCTTGGGGTATCCGGTATAAAAGAGAGGAATAACTTCGAAAAGTTCATACCAGTAGAGGTTGAAAGGGGGTGCAGCTTGAAGATGGAGCAGGTTTAGGTTGGAAAGGGCAGGTATTATCGGGAGCTTCATCTCCAGGTCACCTACAAGGACGATAAGGCTGCACAAGACGGATCGTGCCTCAGTAGGGATCATGTTAAAGTTTGCTACCCAATACTCGATGTCTGATGAACGCTGACTAGGTGTTGAAGGAAGCAGTGTAAGGTGTCGCAAGTATTTGGCGACACCTGTATTGTGTCTCAGCGGCTGAACAAACGCCCACATCTTCCGGTGAGTGACGCCGACGTCGGCGTAGAGCACGGAAAGAGCCAGAGGATAGAGGTCTCTGTTGAGAGTCAGAATATTGCAAAAGTCTGGGCTAGTTAGTTCGGGATAGGAATTGACGTGCTGGAAAATAACTCGGATGACCTCCCTTGGAAGAGAAAGAAAAGTGGCCATTGGTGTCGCGATGTATCACACGGATAAAATGACCTGCTGGTTGTGTCGTCTTCGCACAGCTTGTGTGTGGCAAGAATGCTGACTCGGACGGCTCCAGTTGTGACTCAGGAATGACAGCATCGCTGGGGTTTTGGTCCTGAAAAGTTGCAGTTGCGACATCAAAGTTGAGAGGGAGCCTTCGCAGAATGCAAAGCTTTTGATCTAGCTCACTCTTCTTAGGTTGTTCATGTCTGCTTCAGTTTGCCATTTTTCGCTGCTCCACTTTTACCCTTGTATCGTTCCCAATCTTCCCTCGGGATTGAGTTCTCAATGCGTGTTTTCGCCTTACAACAACCGCCGAATCGTTTGGTGTCTTTCCAGCTTCCCGTGGGGCGCCCATCGCAGAGAGCAGCGTTCTTGCGTTCTTAGTGTTGCGAGCTTCTATCTCTTGTAGCCTTGTTTGAGAAGTTCATTTCACCTCTTCAGTGAGTGAGTAATATAAACTCGGCATCGAGACCAAAGCGGCTTGTTTGGATGCATCATACATGTTCAACTTTAAGACCGCTCGTTACGACAAGAGCCGTTAAACAAGGTCAGACCGCAAACAACTACAGAGAATCGCTACCAACACAAAGAGCTTAAGCAGGACTGGGAATATAAAGATAAACTTGAACACTCCAACCGAATCTAACATCTATCTTACTCGTTGCGAACGACAGTGAAAACTATAGAGAGAAGGAAAAGGAAAATACACAAGAAATCCGGTATTTGAGAAACGATGGGTTTCATCAACGCGCTTGCTGAAAGTTGTTCGGGAAGCTCAACATTGAGAAGCGTTCGTCGAGGGAAGAAAAGTGTTCTGTTGAGCAATCTGAGCCTGTCAGGTCGTCTAACATTCATCTCCTGCTTCTTGACCAGCTCCGACTGCTTCTCACAAATCACCTGCCTATAACCCTCGATCACTGTATCCATGCACCTTTCCCATGTCATCGTTGCAGCGAATTCGGCAGCAAGTTTCCCCATACGTTGCCGTCTCGGCGAGTCCTCGATGAGTTCTCGACAGAGGGATGCGTATTCGGAGGCGAGAGGCAGAAAGGTGGATGATTCTGGTTTGAAAAGTCCGGGAAGAAATTCGGTTTCTGGTAAATTGAGCAGCAGCCCTCGTTCCCTTGAAATCAGGTCCTTGACCCCTTCTGCGCAAAGGCCGACGACGGGGAGACCGCTAGCTTGAGCTTCCAGGACAACTTGGCCCTACTAAGAGCATTAACATTTGACTTTGGCAAGTGGAAGAGAAGGCAGGACGCACAAAGGTTTCGGTCCAACTGGGAAATGCAAAGATGTCCGAACTGGCATATATCTCTGCGAGCTCTTCCCCCTTCTTGAATCCTTCAAACGTCACTTTCTCCTGCAGCCCAAACTCCACACATAGAGCCTCCATCCCTTCTCTTGCTGGTCCATCGCCTACGAGAACGAGTCTGAGGTCATTTTGTGACAAAGAGGAGGAGAGTAGTCGAAAAGCTTCTATGAGGAGACGCAGATTCTTTTCCCAGCTCAATCGGCCAACGTAAAGCAGGACCGTACCACTCTGTGAGGTAGAAGAGAAGGAGGAAGAGAACCATTTTGTTCTGCGAGAAAGTGAACGGCGAGATGGGGAAAAGATCTTGGTGTATACACCTCGCGACCAGATTCGTAAGTTGTGGGGAGAAATGCCTCTCTCTGAGAGGACTTGGGCAGTCGAGGCGGACGGCACAAGAGTCAATGATAAACTGCTCGAGCAGTAACGATTAGCTTTGATTTTGGACGAAGGAGAGAGGACTGATGGAAGAAATCCATACGTTTGATACACCCATTTTTGGAGGGACCAGCAGAGACCATTCATCCGTGGCATACCAAAAAGCTGCAGATACGTCGCGATATTCGTGTGATATGATCCGATGAGGGGAATGTTTGGGAAAGCTCTTCGAACAAAAGGTATCCTAATCGCACACCTTTAAAATTGCACTAGGAATTAAGGGAAAAACAACGAACGTCTGGACACCCAACCAAATCGGGTCAACAAAGTGAATTACATCAGGCCCAAATGCTCTCATTCGCCGAATCATGGAAGGAGTGAAGAAATTGAGCTTGAGACCTTCGCCGTAGATGTTGAAGAGAGAAAGAGGGATTCCGAGCGTGCCCATGTATTCGTAGTCTCTGCTCTCCTGTTCACCGAAATAGTCACCTTCAATTTACGCAAGGTACGGTTGTCAGACGTACCGTCCCTCCTGACGGTCCAATGACCAACACTTTATGACCCCGAGATTTTAAGTGTGACAGAAGCATGAACAGTGTCCTCGTCACGCCGTCTAAACTTACCGCGTTCCTTGAGAAAGTTGAAACAATGACGAGAAGTAATGGTGCGTACCAGTCTTCGGTAAGAAGTTCTCAGTGATAATCACAATCTTCAGCTTGCCGCCCCCAGAGGCATTATCATCTTCTCCATCGATAGTCGTCGCAGCAGTGACGGATGCAGCGTAGTTTGAGAAGGAAGTAATTGTTGAAGAAGCGGGAGAGAGGATGGGGGAATCAACAGCGTCGTTGTCATTTTGACTCGTAAATTGGACATCAAAGTAGCTGGGAGCTACGAGTGGCGTAAAGGCAGTCATTCCGTACGGGAAATAGGAATATGACCAATTGGTGACAGACCGGAGGCACCACGGTCCAATCTATAAGTACTTCCAGCATATAAAACGTTCGACCCATGCCACTTTAGCTGAAAAGGCAAGTCTAGAAATGGTATGTAGAAGGAAAGGCTGATCGAGATGAGCAGTAAGGGGCTCCCTCAAGCTCAAGATTACGAGAGAACGTTCACTCTGCGCTCTGGGGGTTTAGGTCGTGAAAGACGAGGCACGTTCCACGACATGACGAGAACGTGAGCTCCGGATATGTATGAAAGCTCTCTGCCGTCTCCTTGCCGCATTATGGCCAATGTTTGCGCTGAAATTGATAGGGAATGCGGTTGTGTTCATGATAAGAAGTCTCGACTTAGAAATCAGCAGGGTGTTAGAGGTATCATCCTCGGTTGCCTTTGCACTGTTTGCTGGTGACACAGCTTGAACCGTGGAGTAACCATCCTGGGACAAATGGCCATGGCGAACCACAACGCCTCGAGCCTTTCATGCCGTGGAGGACCGAAAATGAAAAATGAAAAGAAAAGAGTATCTTCTCCCTTTCGCTCTGCAGGTCTAAATTGCACGTGATCAGGATCGGAAGGACGTACCGTTTTGATGTCGTTGATGTTCGCTTTATCTCATCACTGATCCATCCCTCTGAACTCACTGTTGCCCAGCTCGCCTCCGCTCCACTGGTCGTAGTAGCAGAAGATGGGACATCTAGTTGTAGTCGCCACCTGCTCGTTGAACCAATGGGCTCTAGACTTCGAGGGCAACCTCGAACGGATCAAGTCGTCTATCGTTATTGCTAAGGAAAGAGGAGCGAGGTTAAGGGTGGGCCCTGAGCTTGAGATTTGGTACGCCTCCTAAGGTCTTTCCAGGGATAGTGCTGGTCTTTTGAAATGATGATTTGGGACCCTCAAAAGAGGTTCGATCGACTTCGATGGAGTTGCTGCTCTGCTCAAACTGTTGCTTGTGTTGGCTTGAGAGGAACAGATGAGCCAGCCTCCTCAAACTATTGCATCAGGCGGATCAGTCTAAACATAGCACATTATTGAACAGTAGCACATTTGCCAACCTGCAGCTTCTCAGAGCTGAGCTGAGTGAGAGAGATATACTGACTGCTTTGCTCTTTCAGTGGATACGGTTGCGCGGACCACTTTCTCGAAGGAGACACGATCCTTCACTCCTTCGAAGTTCTCAAAGAGCTGCTCCTCTTCACCCGTCCCGGCGAACCAGGCGATGAAATCATAATCGACACAGGCATGCCGGTGAATCATAAGAATGTGATTTACAACTGTAGAATTATCGTGTTTAATGGAAAGATATTGCTCATTCGGCCGAAGATGTGGATGGCGAATTCGGGAAATTATAGAGAGCTTAGGTGGTTTACACCTTGGGGGAAACATAGACAGGTGGAGGATACTTTTTTGCCGAGGATGATAAAGGAGGTTACTGGCCAGGCAAGTCTTTCTATTCACAATGCAGTGACACGATAGAGAGGGGCGAGTGCGATGCCTTCTCTCTCAATGTCAGACCAAATGAAGTCGTCCAATATTTCATGGATGTGGGAGAGATCTTCAGTGGACCCAACATTGACATTATTTGGACGGTAGACAACAGTACCCTTTGGAGATGCTCTCATCTCCACCTATGACACCTGCATTGGTATCGAGCTCTGCGAAGAATTGTTCACGCCTGCCTCGTGCGTTTGTCCACGTAAATTCCTCTCTGTCATCGCTTTAACATTTCTTTGGATTTGGGATAGGCCACACATCCTCATGGGCCTTGACGGTGCTGAAATCTTTACGAATTCTTCAGGATCACATCATGAGCTTCGAAAACTGGACACGCGAATAAACCTCATGTTGGAGGCGACAACCAAAGTTGGTTTATCTCTCCTCCGCTAGGATTAATGATCAATAGGGAGGTTAGTTGGGAGGCGTTTATCTCTATTCTAATCAGCAAGGATGCGATGGTGACGCTCGATTGTACTATGACGGTTGTGCACTGGTCGCCATGAATGGAGCGGTCCTCGCTCAAGGCTCGCAGTTCAGTTTACAAGATGTGGAAGTCGTGACTTCTACCATCGACCTTGAAGATATTAGGAGCTATAGGAACGGCATGAACAGCTGGAGACAGCAAGCGGACAAAGCGGAGAGTTATAAGCGTATCGAGGTACCTTTTGCACTCAGCACGGGAAAAAGCGAAGATTTGCTGGTGATGGAACTGGGAATGAAGCAGGAGGTGAGATACCATCGACCGGAGGAGGAGATTGCGTCTGTATCACTTCGCGTCTGTCTAGAATCGTTACTTATTGTAGCTATGTTTAGTTTAGGACCAGCTTGTTGGCTCTGGGATTATCTGCGCCGCTCAAGGACAGCAGGCTACTTCGTCCCACTTAGCGGAGGAATCGACAGCTGTGCAACGGCAGTGATCACCTACTCGATGTGTCGGCAGGTGGTGAAAGCTGTAAGCCAAAAAAGTACGCTCAGCTTGCTTTCTTCCTCCATCGGACAGGAGGTACTGACGGATATGAGTATAGACAAACAGGTCATTGTTGATGCTCGACGAATAGCTGGCGAACCTGAAGACTCCAACTATGAGCCGACAGACCCAAAAGAGTTCTGTGGTCGCATCTTCCACACTTGCTATATGGGAACAGAGAACTCGTCAAACGATACACGGAAGAGGGCTAAAGATCTTGCAGCAGCTATCGGAGCGTACGCATTCCTCTTAACCCTCATCTGTCCTTGCCATGCTAAGAGGGGAACGAGTAGTTACCACGTTGATCTCAATATGGATACAATTGTGACCTCTATTCGAAATCTCTTCGCATACGTTACGGGTCAGAAACCTCGGTTCAAGGTGCATGGAGGAACAGAAGCGGAGAATTTGGCGCTGCAGAACATCCAAGCCCGGTTACGGATGTTGCTCGCCTACCTCTTCGCTCAGCTCCTACCGTGGGTACGAGGAAAAGTTGGTGGCTTGCTCGTTCTTGGAAGCGCAAACGTGGATGAGTCGTATGGTCCCGTCCCTTTCTTCCTGTCACGGTGTTGATGAGTGCATTGCAGATTAAGAGGCTATTTGACCAAGTACGACTGTTCGTCGGCTGATATCAATCCCATTGGAGCGATAAGTAAGACGGACCTGAAGCGTTTCATTGCTTTCGCAAGAGATGACTTTGACCTCCCCGTCCTGGATGAATTCCTGAATGCTGTACCTACTGCCGAACTCGAGCCCATCACGGAACAATATGTGCAAGCAGATGAGGTGAGCTATCCTGCCTACATCTTCCCGTCCATTGACTCTGAGTTGATTCTATGCTGTGATTAGGCAGACATGGGCATGACTTACGACGAATTAAGTATGTTCGGACGATTGAGAAAGCAAGAAAAGTGTGGACCGTATAGCATGTACACCAAGTTGTTAGCTCAATGGGGCGCTAAGTATTCGCCTCTGGAGGTAAAGAGCTCTTTTCTCACTCTTTCGATAATGAACCGACACCACTTTTGTCCTGTCTGATTGTAGATCGCCAGAAAGGTCAAACTGTTCTTCTTCGAATATGCGCGGAATAGACACAAAATGACCACCATTACACCAGCATATCACGCTGTACGCTCCACATCCTTCTTATCCTCAACTCATCAGTCATGCCAGGAATCTTACTCACCAGACGACAATCGTCTGTCCCACCGCCCCAATTCGAAAATGAGCTAACTGACTCTATCCGCTATCTACAGGTTTTGATCTGCGGCCGTTCTTGTATCCTGCAAGATTTCCATGGCAGTTCAAGGCGATTGACAAGAAAGCCGCTTCAAGTGAGTTCACACTCTCTCCCCTTTCTCACCCGCTGATTGTGGTACAGCGCCTGATCGAAGCACAAAAGAAAGTAATTGATTTAAATAGGGAATAAAAAGGACGTCAGGTCATATTGTATTAACAACCATCCTCATTTCCATGCAATGTACTCGAATCGATGATTGCTGGCTGCGAGTGAAGATTTGACGAATATCAAACGTTGCTTCAACACCTAGATACATTTTGAACTGCGATGCATCAACACCAACGTCCACAGGGTGGAGGCAAACAAAAGTTGCGTGTATGCGGTTAAATATTCAAGAATTGCGATTGCGATGTCATGGCGGTTCACATGGGCTGGCGGACCTGAGAGCGTTAGGGTCTTAGTGACCAGACCTCGCGGCACTAATTTGTGACGACAACGATTCCGACTATGTGATGCCAATGTCCCCCGTGGAATAAGCAAGGGCGCGAGAGGGTGAGAAAGGCGACATATAAAGGAGGGCAAAATAATGATTGACGAGACATTCACTCCTCAAAGGACACTACAAATAACACCAAAATGCTGAAAGCAATTGTACCTCTCGCCGTCGCCGTTGCAACTGCTACTGCTGCCGTGACAGATTGTGAGACAAAGATTGTCTCACTTCGCGTTGTCAGTTTTTATCTCATGAGAGTTCTTCAAGCTGATGCTCTCCAAAGCCAGGGCAACAGGACGATACGAGTCCGTGGTCTGGGCGAGTTCAGTATCTTGGTACCGGATGCTATGGCCTCACGATGAGATTCTTCTATGGCTCGCAACAACAGTGCACTTTATACGAAGGGCAGGAGTCTTTCACGACCCCCCAGGTATCGTAATGTTCTTTAAACTATGCAGAGATGTTCCTGACCAGCCCAACCAGAGAAATTCCGAGGTTGACTTTTCTTGCCCGACCGTTCCAGCGTAAGTGCTCAGTCGATTCTCTCTTCATGGAAAAGTCCAACTGACAATTGCTGCTCCAGAAACTCCGTCAACTTCAATTCGCACGTCTATTGGTGGAGCACGGGGACAGCTGAAAACGGGACAGAGGTTTACAATTTCCTCACGATAACTCAGCCTCGCAGTCCCTGGTTCCTTAACAATGGCGAATAAGAGGTGACAATCAACCTTATGTAGTTATGGTCTATCCCCTGCAGATATTACTATGTGCACATACACTTCATTATTCCGGCAAAATCTCAAAATACGAGGGTCATCAATTCCGCTGCTCGTAGCTCTCTTAGCAGCACAGATCGGATTTGTGGCAACCTCAAGCTGCGATCGACGTGACAGGGCTTACACGAAAACATGCAGGAGGAGAGGGGTCAAAGGTCCGCGGTGTCTTGTATCCTTCCACTGGCATTGTCCACGAACACGTAGGAGTGGCGAGCGGAGAGATTGAACAATTCCGGAGACATCCCGGTAAAATCTAATACATGCTTTGATTCCAATGTCACGCTTTGGATGACGCCAAAAGAACAAGCAGCTTCCTTCGCACCAAGCTCAAGCGTGCTACGGAGTGGAGTGGCACACCAGGCGTGAGACCGCAAGTGAGAATTTGAATGGTAGAAGCAAGAGGTGGCAGGGTCAAGGAAGATAAAAGAAGCAGTAGGTGAAGGTACAGACAATCGAACCCTGTCCTCTCTAGCTGACTTTCAGAATGCTGAAGAGAATCGTTTACCTCGCTCTTGTTACTACAGGTACAGCAGTTACTGCTCAGGTCACGAATTGCGACACCAAGGTGGTTCAACTTGCCGTCGTCAGTATACTGCAACACAGGGTTCTCATGACTGATGGTCGATGATAGCCTGGGCAGGCAGACAACGCCCGTCCATGGTCCGGACGTGTCCAATTTCTTGGTCCTGGCTGTTACGGTCTCACTATGAGGTTCTCGTACGGTTTTCAAAATAACTGCACTTTATATGGAGGGCAGGAGTCGTTCACTACTCCTCAGGTATAGTTTCTCAAACTAGACAAAGTACTCTGAGTAATGGTAAACATCAGCGGGATTCGGAGGTCGACTTCGCGTGCCCCACCGTCCCAGCGTGAGAATATCTTTATAATTCTGTCCCTAGAGTCGCTCAGGTATTTGGCAATGGTGACGTAGTAACACGGTGTCATTCAACCAGCAGTCTTGGTGGGTAACCACTGGAACGGCTGCGAACGGTACTGCCGTCTATCAAGATATTGAGATTACTATGTGAGTTCAACTTTCAAAGCTGTACCCAACTAACTGTCGGTATCTCACAGTCCTAAAACTCCTTGGTTCACCAATACTGAGGACAACGATAATTGCTGAAGATAATCAGATAAGAGGCTCTGCAAGGAACAGTTGTGTAGTGTAGGATGAAATTGCTTGAATACGAACACAATCTGTGGAGAGGAGCAGGCAACTAAGGCAGGGAATTCTGTGCAGAGCTGTTGACACGGGAGCACTTCGCTATCGTGCACCCGTGACTGTCGTGACCTGCCATTGAAAGTCTCTTGTATGGTGATAAAGACTCTTTCACGGAAGCCGAGACTTAGGGTACATAATGTCTGCATTCAAATGAATTATTTACTCATTTTCTTGAATCCAGGAGGATTCTGAGGTTGATTTCGCATGTCCCTCTATACCAGTGTAAGTCATCTTTCCCTTTGTTTTGCCTATTGATCACACTTCTCAACGTTTGCTGGTGAACAGGAATAGCGTCGAAATCTGACAAGAGTGGTGGTACACTACTGCCACCGATTCTGATGGAAATTAAGGCATCCAAATCCTGAAGTAATCTAGCGGCTTCTTTGGCGGGGGGAGCGAATTCAAGTTCTGGCAGCCACGTAGTTCAACAAGCGGCGTGACGAGCTAGAGTCCTAAGAAGCGGTCTGATTAAAACCGACCCACCAAAGCATTCAGCGCTCTCGCTCTTTCTCGCTAATCCTTCACAAAACTTGTCCCTATCGGTGTTCCGTAACTGACGAGTATTTATGTCCGTCCGAGTCACTGGTTTTGGAGGAGGAGTTGATGCATGTTGATGGAACATGCACCTGTTTGAGGCCAGAAGAAGCTGACTGGTGTTCAGGGAAGTGGAATATTTGCCAAGTGAATGCAGAGTTGGGAGGTAACTGTTTGCGCTGGTTACGAGTGCTGTGAGAAGAATTCGCGAGCAGCCATGGCTTATCACAGGTCCATGACATCATGAAAATGCATCCTGCGAATGAAATAGTCTCAGTGGTTTTAATTTCTGGAAGTGGGGTCGTAGATGAATCTCGTCGCGTATTCGTAGTAAAGGTTTCAAAACAAAGCATGGTTGAATTCCTAATCCAGAGCAAGTTTGTACATCAGTGAACCCGAAGTCTCATGTAATTGTCCCTTGAAGCCTTTAAAGGATGGATTGTGACGTTAAAGATAGGGTAAGAGCATTAAGCCAAAGATAAAAGCTACTATTGATGTTGAAGCTGCAGTGTTTGTCGAAGAGGAATCAGGCGTTGGGGTATCTCCAGTACCTTTCGCCATGTTAATGAAAGACGTGTATGTCATGCCCGTCGCTAGTACCACAGTCCGTTGATTAGCTCGAGATGAGGATAGTAAATAGGACGTACTAGGAGCATTGATGGCGCCAACTGTTTGGCATCTAAGGTCAGCATTGCGAAGGGCAAAGAAAGGAAAACATACCCATTCCACTCTTGCAAGCAGTCTGCTCCGTCGTATTCAGTCGACAGTAGAACCAGAGAGGGGAGTTGTCAACGATCATGATAGAATATGTCCTTCTTCCAGCTATGGTTGTGGAATTGCCGTTGGTGGTTGTCCCACCTGAAGTGCCTACAATTGTAGTCGTGGGTGGTGATGATGTTGTTGTCCCGCTTTGATTAAGGCTTGTTACGGAGGTTGGAGCATTGGAGTTCGAGAAGGATGTGAACGGTGAGGATGCGTTATAGTGGTGATCGATTCCCTCGAATTTGGAGTTGCCTTTCACCCAGAATCCAGAATCAAACCCTCCCTTGAGCGAAGTGCATGGGGTCCAAAAATCGCTCTGTGTCACTGCCCAGTCCCTCATCTGCAACGCATCACCGGACCCATCCGTATTCTTCCCCGACCCTCCCGTTGAGTTCGAAAGCGCACTCCCCCAGTCCACATACATAAACACGAATTCGACCAGATCCCCAGGGGTTGCATTCACCGAGGGAGGATCGAAAATCAAATCCCCAGCCATATCTGAGACTGCGATCTGATGTGTCACACCAGTCATTGGAGGGATGGCGGTACTTCCCTGGTCGCCATCTCCATTCTTGGCTGTTCTTGTTGCTGCTGGATTTGGGACAAATGTCGATGCCGGAGCGCTAGTCTTCCCACTGTCAACAGAAAGGCCATTGTTGACGAAGGAGTTGGGTAGTGAACCTGAGCTAGTAGGGGTGTTTTGGAGAGCACCTGGGATACCGTTGTACCCTTGTTGGGTGGGGACATAGTATACAACGCTCACGTTCCGTGTCCCAGGTAGTGCCGTGGTGCTAGTTTCTGTCCGCGTTAGGGTAAGTATATCCCATGGGTTCTGTATTGAACCAAAGATGACGGAGCTGGTGGTAGTGGCAGTTCCGGTGGGACGTGGAGAAGGAGAGGTCCCCGGAGGTTGAATGGAGCCAAATGTCACTGAATCTGAATTTGAGCCAGAATAGGAAGAAGGAGAGTTAGACGGATAGGAAGAAGTATGTGCACTCGAAGTGAAAGGGTCTTCCCCTCCCCACCTGAGCGTTGTTGAGGTGGAATGTGTGCTGGTAGGAGAATAGGAAGCAGAATAAGGGTTTGATGTTGAGGTCTGACCTGTGGGAATGGGGATTCCAATCCAAGATAAAGTTGATGTGGACGTAGAAGTCGAAGCAGTCTTCCCATCCGTCGTCTCCGATCCTTTACTTGTGGTTTGGGGCTGTTTTGAAGTCGCGGTTGGAGCATCGTCGGGAATGGAGGACGTAGTCCCGTCGTCGTCCTTCGTTGTGGTAGGCGAAGCTGTTTTGGACGTTTTGGTGGGAGACGGTTCATCCGATGCTTTGGTGGTTGGAAAGAGCGCTGAGATGATCGATGGCAAAATACCTTGATCCTCACTCAACGTGGTGGTGGAATGCTTGGACGAAGTCGTTTGCGAGTTCTTCGTCGTAGTCGGCGATGCTCCTGTATCATCTTTCGACGTCGTCGTCTGCGTTCCATCTTTCGAAGTTGTCTTGGTAGGGGGGTCATCATCATCATCTGTTGTACTGGTAGGCTTCGGACTGGATGTGTGTTTGGTGGTCGGGGAGTCATCTTTCGATCCCTGCGAGGTCGTGGGAAAAAGGGCAGATATAATGGAAGGAATGATGCCTTGATCTCCTCCGTCATCTCCCTTCCCGTCACCACCTCCATTCCCTTGACTAGAGTCACTTGACCCATCACCTCCCGAGCCAGAACCGTTCCCGCTGCCAGATGAGTCGTCCTTGCCATCGCCATCCCCAGAGTCTCCTTTCCCTTCACTACCCGACGAGGAGCCACCCTGCCCATTGCCACCTGAGGAAGAGTCGCCTTTACCATCGCCGCTAGAAGAGTTATCCTTGCCATCACTTGAATCTCCACCTGAGGAAGAATCTCCTTTTCCATCACCGCCTGAAGAACCGGAGGATGAGTCTCCCTTTCCATCACCACTAGAAGAGTCACCCTTCCCATCGCCATTTGACGAATCTCCCTTGCCATCTCCACCGGAGGAACCGGACGAGGAGTCTCCTTTTCCATCTCCACTAGAGGAATCTCCTTTGCCATCACTGCCTGAAGAATCTCCCTTCCCACCTCCGCCAGAAGAACCAGATGAAGACGAGGAGTCTCCCTTTCCATCCCCACCGGAAGAATCTCCCTTTCCATCCCCACCAGAGGAACCGGATGAAGATGATGAGTCCCCCTTTCCATCTCCGCTAGAGGAATCACCTTTGCCATCACCACCCGAAGAACTGGATGACGAATCTCCCTTCCCATCTCCGCTCGAAGATGAATCTCCTTTCCCATCGCCACTCGAAGACGAGCCACCTTTACCGTCGCCGCCTGAAGAGCCGGATGAAGAGTCTCCCTTTCCATCATCATTGGAGGACGAGTTTCCCTTTCCGTCGCCGTTGGATGATGAATCTCCTTTCCCGTCTCCACCCGAATTTCCATTCCCATCACCACCCTTCGAATCGCCTCCTGAACTCGAACCAGAATCTCCTTTCGAACCGTCCCCCGAGTCCCCTGAGTCTCCCGTCTGGGTCACATCCTCTGTATCCCAATCAATCGGTGAGTGACGATCCACGGGTTAAGCTTAGAAACAAACCCTTCAACGATGTCGCCTTATTCCCGGTCTCACCGTCGACTAGGTTGTCCACGTCGTTCTCATCTCCCCCCTCGTCGTTCGTGTGCCAGTTAGATGAAAAAAAGGAACCAAAGTTCCATGACCTTTTCTCCAGCTCGCTAGCGCTACCCACTCCGTCCATGCCTCGGGCCAGAAGGTGTGAGACGGTAGCGTCCTGCTCCGTCGGCGCTGCTTGAGCTAATGAGCTGGAGACTCGGCGGGAGTGGAAGTCGGGGGAAGAGAGAAGGATGAAAAGGAGGAGGAGGAGGCGTAGGCGAGTTCGAGGGGATGGTGAAGAATCCATCACCACCCTTCGAATCGCCTCCTGAACTCGAACCAGAATCTCCTTTCGAACCGTCCCCCGAGTCCCCTGAGTCTCCCGTCTGGGTCACATCCTCTGTATCCCAATCAATCGGTGAGTGACGATCCACGGGCTAAGCTTAGAAACAAACCCTTCAACGATGTCGCCTTATTCCCGGTCTCACCGTCGACTAGGTTGTCCACGTCGTTCTCATCTCCCCCCTCGTCGTTCGTGTGCCAGTTAGATGAAAAAAAGGAACCAAAGTTCCATGACCTTTTCTCCAGCTCGCTAGCGCTACCCACTCCGTCCATGCCTCGGGCCAGAAGGTGTGAGACGGTAGCGTCCTGCTCCGTCGGCGCTGCTTGAGCTAATGAGCTGGAGACTCGGCGGGAGTGGAAGTCGGGGGAAGAGAGAAGGATGAAAAGGAGGAGGAGGAGGCGTAGGCGAGTTCGAGGGGATGGTGAAGAATTCGACATCTTGCAAGATAAGATCTGGATTAGCGAATGCAGAAAATGAGCGTGGATTTGGTGTCCCCAGGAACTTCAAGGCGCCTGTTTGGCTTTATCGCAGAAAAGTCCTCAAACGTTTACCGTCGAACCGAGGATAAAGCCTTCAAGGTGACTTACAGTCCTTGGCGGTCCTTCCCAACTCTCACAATGTCGTGACTCCCGGTTCAACCTTGAGTTTCTACCAAAAGGCTTGTCTCAGCTAGTCTTGCAAAAAAGTAAGAAAGTGTAACTTACTCTACCTCTGCAGCTCGCTTCTTGCCTGAGCAAAGCAAACCTTTGTCCACCCTTGATTCCTTTGCGGATTGGGAGCGGCGGTGCTGATTCCACAGAGAATCCTCCCGGTCCGTACGACGCATGGCACATGTACGTCTCCTGTCGTTCAAGCATCATCTAATATTCTTTGTTCGTCAACTCACCTCAAACGAGGTTGTGATTGAGTAATAAATGTGATTATAAGAATGCAAGGATATGTACTCATTATTGGCGCTGATCGGCTGATCGGTTCGGAAAACATCTAACAATTCTCATTATAGACTTCCATATCACTAGCATTACTGCCAACATACAGAAGAGAAAAGGATAAGAGGGGATAAGAGAAACAGAATAAGTCATTCATCATCTTCATCGTCAAACGCAGGCACATAGAAAGTCATAATACCTCCAGGGTTTCTGAAACTGCCAATATAGACGTAGAAGATGACAGAGTGTCCCGGACATACACCTGTTATACCAACAGTTATGTCGTCTCGATATGACTGGAAAGTTGGTGGAGAAACGCACAGGCAATGCACACCTTCCCCATTGCATAACTGGTTAAGAATCTGGCGAGATTCTTACTCGCGATGGACACCGAATGAAAAGTATTAGGCGGCTCTTCTTCCCTCGCTCTTCTTGTCTCCTCATCCTCTTCAGCCGCTATTTCCCGCTTCACGACAGCGTTCATTCTCCATTGAAGGCGACGCACCGAGATTGGGGTTGTTGCACCCTCGCCATTCCACCTCAATGACGGCTGGGTCACAAACCGTCTTTAACCTATCGCCAACTATACATCAATTTCGATTCCAGAAATGTTAGAAGAGTCAAAGAGCGGCGCACCGCAGCTCGCCGGCGCGGTTCATTCGTATGCGAATCTTGCCATCCAAGTTTTTCAGTCTCTCGATTACCGATTTCATGCTCTCGAGAGGCGGGAGTACGATATAGACCTACGATTCAGCCCATGACACAGCAGACCGTCAGCACTAACTTCCTTGTTCTTTGCGGCGGTGAGTGGAATAGGAGAGAGGGAAGCACCGGGGGTTCTGGGCACAATGGTTCGGTAAAAGAATTCATCTCCGATGGCTTCAGGACTTTTATTGCGATATCTTGGACAATCAGAGTCTCGCGATTTGACATCGTCTGTTTTCCCGTGCCAATATTAGGTCAGAATGAGGCATGGAAACCAAGAAAGACGCAATTGAGGGATACAGCGGAGGGTGACGCACCGCTACTCTGATATCTAGGGAGAGTATCGGTTTCCCTCCCTTTTTGCACAGTCGCATTATGAGCCATGAAGCTTCGGCAGCTGACTTCAGAGCTCGCTATTCGCTTCCTCAGTTTACAAGAATCAAGTGCAGAATGATGATATAGACGTCGTACGTGCATAGAGTCAAGCGATTGAATCTCCAAGTATATCTCATTTTGGTTGTTCGATTCTATTCGATAATCGGAGAAGATGAGTGATTCGTTGATATTACTTGTTATCCATCCAACCCGTCACAAGAGAAAATTAATAAAAGCCAGGAAGCGAGAGGGGGAGACAAGAGTAAAGAGACTGACCTCCATACTTGACAACCCCCACCTCCTCCCCTCACGCTCTCTCCCTGGAACCTCTCGAGTTCGTCCTCTTCTTCATCATTTAAACCAGTCCCGGATGGCGAGGCACAAATCAAGTGAATCTATCATGGCCCAACGATCAGCGATACTGCCTAGAAAGACGCGGAAGCAGTGGGACCATGGGCCGAGGCAGACCTTGGAAGGAGTGAGTTTGAGAATTGCAGCGTCAGGAGAGAAAGGTACGAGGGATCCGACAAGACCTGTAAGTTTCATTTCATTTCAATCGACGTCTCCATATATGAAGGAGGAAGGGACAAGGACACACGTGTAAAGGTTTGGATGTTTGAGACTTCTGTTCGAAACCGCATCTTCCGTTTTCCTTGCTTCAGAGATAGAATGTGAGCGTATATTCCAGGAGGAAGCAGCAGGGGGCCATCAGAGTGAGAATCCAAACACTGAATTTCTGTTCACACATCTTCTCCCCGCTTCAATTGTACGCTTCTCATCACCTGAAGCATTCAACGCTCTCGTGCCTTCCGTCAAGCGAAGTGAACAGCAACGCGTAGTGATACAGAAAGAGAACGAAACGTCCTAGTATATTTCCACCTTCACAACAGCTTAAATATTAAATGACGCGTTTGAACGCGGCGCAAAGTCTTCAGTTTCTTCTACTGAGGTTGATTTTCATTCACTAGACCCTCCTCCGGGTCGTACACGGCAAAAACAGACCGATTTCTCGGTTTCTACATAAACATTTCCATTAGAAACAATTCTTACCTTGAATACTCTGTCAACCAAGACTATGAAAGCTCCAAGTTAGTTTGGCAAAGTGGAATCAGACGCACCTCTTGTCTCTGTAGGATGCACGAGTAGCACGTTCTCACCACGTTCTCACCGCGCAAATCTGGTTTATTCTTCAAGTTCAAGCGCTCAGGTTCAAGTTGGTTCAAGTGTCCAATACCAACGGCAAACTTGGAATGATTTCGATATGACCAACCTTATTGCATAGAAGGTTTGCTGCGGCAAAACAAGGAGGCAATAAACAAACAATGCGTTCGCATTCCTTGCTGCATTTGCAATCCTTGAGACATATTGAGGCAATGTTCGGACGCGATCACACTTCGATGATTCTATACTTTCGGGGACGCAAAATATCAGAAACGAGAAATTAAGAGGTGTATTGCACCGATAGGAGCACAGAGTTGAAGGTAGAGACGCTCCAAACCCATCCTTGAATCCCAAGACATAAAACTGTTCCACCGCTCAAGCTCTTCTCAAACTCCTCTGAGAATTGAACGAGAACTTACCACTCTAACGGGATTAAGCTGCTTTCTCCTCACTCACGCTATCCTCTTTTCCCAACCTTCCCTCTCTCTCCGCTTTTTCTAACGCTCCAGGCTCGGTTATATCAATTCCCTAGAGCCAAAGTATGGATCAACGCTGTTGCCTTCAAAAAAGGATGTGAAAAGGACGCACGAGTCTCTCAGCTTCGATCTGCCGTATTGGGCCCTTGAACCATTTCCTGGCATCAAGGAACCACCAGATGAGAGAGCCAACAAGGATAGCGCCACAAGCAACAGGCGTATAATTGACTGCAGTTAGTGTGACAACGTTCGCGAATCATTGCGAATCAGCAATATTTGATGGAGGAGGAGATGAAACGGACGCGTTTGTGATGTGATGGGATTGAGTTCTGGCCTTTTTAACGACGCCACAATCATTCAACGAGAAGATTTGATAAACGGAGATAAAGACGCACAAGACAAAGACGATGGTTATGAAACACACCCATGCAATAGCCACGAAAGCGACTGGCATACTCATTCTCCCCAAATGGAAAGGACCCTTCTTAAAATTTTTGCGCTCAATCATCCTGAACGCTACAGGTATCACTAGTAGCCCAATCATAATCAACTCAGCGGTGGATCAAGGCGGAATCGATAGGGAGAAGAAGCACCGTAAGAAATGTACAGTCCAGATGTAGCTATTGAAGTCGCAGCTGAGAAGGCGACGGCAGAACCAAGGGATGGGAGTCCGAGGCAGAATGAGAGCAGGACGGCGAGCCACACTATCCATTAAAGTCACGTTTGAACTTGGACTCAACGATACCTAGGATGAGCGAAAAACAAACCTGTGCGAATTGGGCTTTTACGCTTCTCGTCTACATGGTGCCAGAATCGGCTGAGAGGAAGAGCTCCATCTCTTGAGAAAGCATACATCATTCGACTGTTGGATGTGATGGAGAAAGTTCCGCAGAGATACATGCAAATGACTGTCAGTCACTTTTGTCAGAATGCGCTCTCTCCAAAGCAACAACGAGAAGGGGGGTAACGAACTTGTGACCGTGAGCATAGCAATCGCACCATTGGTGCCTACTGCATCAATGTAAATCTGTGCGACGGGCTGACCGGTTGCGCTATTTAGAACGCCATCGAGGTTCTGAATGGAGAAGAGGAGGGAGAGGAGGAGGAACCATCCGAAGACAGCTGAACAGAGGATGGAGATGATAATCCCTTGCGGAGCGCGAAGGGCAGCGTTATGTGTTTCTTCTGAAAGGTGAGCGGAGGCATCGAAGCCGGTCATGGTGTACTGAGCAACGAGGATACCTATCCGACATCACATAAGCCTCTGTTTCTCTTGACAGAGATGGAAGAGAGGGGAGAGGGTCATACCTATGACTGCCACATAAGCCTTGCTGGCCCGCTTTCCCCATCCCACTCCGTCTTCTCCAACTCCAGTCGCATCAACAAACTTCCCAAACACGAAGCTAGCACTTTGAAGCTTTGGAGCTTTCGCCAGGACCGCAACAGCGATACTGAATATGCCGGCGCTGTGGAACACGACGGAAGCGTTGTTGAGGTATTTGAGGAGGTGGACGCCGAAGGTGTTGATTAATCCTTTTCATCCAGGACGGAGTCAGTTTAGTGAAGGAGGAAGAGTTGGGAAGGATGCAGGGAGAGCACCTTGCGTGACCAGTACTCCTGCATAAATACCAATGACATGTCTACTGTTAGGCTCAAATCCGGTATGCTATCCATCCCTCAATGCTTGCACTCTGCGAAATCATAATAGTAAGACGTACTAGTGTCTATATCATGCACAAAATAGTCAGACAAGCGGGCGGCTCGATGGTGAGAGTAAAGCATACCGCGGTTGTTGCGATGAAGTTGGAGCATCCACTATAACCTCTTCTCAGCATCCTCAATGCTGGTATAGCCAGCGACATACTAAGATATCCCAGTGGTCACTGCAACTTGTCCTAAAAGCTGTACCCGAGACATGAGCACGAACTCCAGGCGAAGGCAAGAAAGACAGACATTAAACCATCCTGTGATCCAAGCTGCAATCGCGGACTGTCCTGGGGATGCGAGCATGGCAGACCAAACTGTTGCACACCACGCAAAGTATTCCTCAGAGTGTATCTGGAAAAGGAGAAAGGAGAGACGCGAACAGTATGGACCTCCAGAAGTAGGAATGGAAGAACAGATCTCAGCCATCGCCAGTCCGACGATGAGAGTGAAGAAGGCGACGATTATCCAGCTTATCGACATTACCGCTTCATTGCAGTTTGCAGACAGGTTAGCCTCTCATCATCGAAGGAAAAGTAAGGGACAGACCTGGTCCGCCGGTTGTGAGACCATAGAGGAAGAGAGTTGATATCCCCGCTATTGGTTTGGTCAGTATGGAGAGAATGAGGAAGAGAGGCGGGCACACTGATAACGGAGATGATTGAGAAGGAGACGCCAAAGTTTTGCCTGCCCTCCAATCAAATGTTAGTTTACTACATCTTTTAGATTTCGAAATAGAATATGAAGCGAGCGAGAATGAAAAGAGAATCAAGGAGCAAGTAGAGAAGGATAGAGAAGAATGAGGAAACGCACAACAAAGACCAATCCCTCTTCAACTCCTGCTTGTATCCCAACCGAGCAAGCTCAGCTTCATCATCTGTAATAACAGCCTTTTTATCCGTGTCGTGTGACATTTCCAAACTGCAATCACTCCAAAATGCGAACTAGGTCGGAAACCGGAGAGGAGAGGTAGGGAGGGAACAGAGGAAGTGTTTTAAAAGGTCCATAATGCTTATCTTCGGAAGTCCACATCCGAAGCACAGAGTTAATTGATGGATGAACAGAGCGCATGATGATAAGGCTGCACTAAGAGCATGAGCCCATAAAGTTTACAAAGTCGGGGACCGTTGAACGCGATCCGGTGGAGGAGAACTTTATTGTAATGCTTTCAAGTTGAGCAGCTGTGGGCTCTCATCAGCTGATGTACTTCTCACAGCAGAAGTAATACAGCCCGAACTAGGTTCTTGTAAGACAGACAGAGTGAGGACTCCAAGAGGGTCTCACGTGATGAGGGGCCAAGGAAACCAAAACCACGAAGCCCCTAAAGCTCCTTCAGCTTTCTGACGTGAGTCACAATCAGTAGGAACCTCCTCGACTCGATCAATCTCTTCACCTCAGTCTCTCTCTCGCAGCTGTACAGGCTAGGAAACGATTAGAGGTGTATATATCTTACCTTAAAGCTGCCGCATAGCCTGGAATCTAAAATGACAGCAGAAGTGAGTCCACTGCTTCCCATGCAATGCTCTCAACAAAGCGTTTTAGAAACGATGGCGAATACGTGTACCAGCCACTTCAGCAAATATTGGGCCAGGATTTGACGTTCTTGGACTGGCTTACAAGCTTTACCTCACCCTTGACATACGGTTAATCGCCATGGAGCAGCCGTCTCATCCAGTGCTGCGATATAGCGGCGAAGGCTCTTCAGAAGCTCCCCTCGATCCTTACAAGAACCTCATCACACGAGTGGCACTTTATGTCCTTCGATGTCATGGTATCATGTCCTTTTTTGACCTTCCTAGAGCGACAAAGACTCAGCTCGAGGTGGACGTGACCAATGATATCCCCTTCGGGAGGGGTCTGGGCTCCTCCGGCGCGGCGGTAGTCGCTGGTGTCCTTCTTGCATCAGCCATTGGCGATCTATCTCTCTCGAGCTCTCGAGCGCTCGATTTCACCCTCATGGTGGAACGTCATCCAGACAACGTTACTGCTGCACTTCTCGGCGGTTTCGTGGGCTCCTTCATCCGCTCTCTTAACCCTTCAGAGATTTCTGCTACCTCTGTCCCCCTGTCTGAAGTCCTTCCCGAGTTTCCGAGCGACGCGAATGAGAGTTGGGGCCTTATTCCAAAGCCTCCAGCTCCGCCGGGGAGGATTGGAAACTGGGTTAAATACCAGATTAACAACGCTATTAAGGCCATAGTTGTAATTCCTAAATTTGAGGTGTCGACGGCAGCAGCTAGAAATGTCCTCCCACCCCAATACTCTAGGGCAGATACAGTCCGTCCTTCTACTCCATCCTTGCTCATAACTGTTGACAACACATGTGCAGGTTTTCAACCTTCAACGCTTAGCAGTGTTGACTACTGCGCTCGCTACTGCTCCACCGAATGCAGCGGTAATATACGAAGGGATGCAGGATCGTCTCCACCAACCCTTCCGCGCAGGCCTGGTACGTTTGTCTTGAGCTTCTTCAGGTCCCAGAACTGAAATTATTTGTACAGATCCCAGCGCTTCCAATTATCCTATCGCTTTCCCCAGACACTCTTCCTGGACTGTTGGGCATCTGTCTCTCCGGTGCAGGTCCAACTATCCTCGCTCTTGCAACGGACAATTTTGAAGCGATAGGCGAAGCGGTGGTGGGCATTTTCCGAGATACACCCATGCCAGGTGCGACGAGTCAGATTGAGGCAAGTTGGCGCGTCCTGGATATCGATGAGGCTGGGTCATCCTTGGAGTCTTTAGATGCTTGAGAAGTCGTAGAGAAGCAGTGATGTATAGAGTGAACTGAAATGTTGTATTGCAAAACAACCATTGAAACAATATTGGAGTTTGAAGTGCACTGCGCACGATGAGGTTACATAATGAAAAGAAATGACGGATGATCCTATGAACTTTTCAGTGTTATGAATCCCATGCAGTCATGCAACGTTGATACGTCTATCTTCCAAATTGCCGCTTTCTTGCAAATTTAAACCGCCCTAGTGGTGAAGAAACCGGGAGGGACACGAATAGAACCTAGAAGCGGGTCATCCGCAACCCTCTGCGCCGTTGGAATGTCACCTATTCACTGGTTAGCGCTGTAGCAGGAGCACGGCTTGAAAGATGCTCACGAGTTGAAATATATGCCACGAGATATAGAATATGTCCATCAGATGTCGTGCACCGAATTTGTTGCTTCATGAACCGGCTTCCAGCGGGAGAAGCTGATGCCTACAGCGAATCAGTATGAGAGGAATATCCCCAAATAAAACATTTGGAGAAGCAACAGTGCTAATAGTAAAGGAGCCTTGACGCTGTGTAGATGCCCTACGATTCCAAGCTATTATCAGAGTACGAATGAAAGAAAAGGGGGAAGACCTGCCAATTGAGTCCATCCGCCCATCTAGAAAATTCCGCCTCGTTCTGTTCCCAACTGCCACTTCTGTTTCAGAAGAGAAACTTGAGTTGAGAGATAACATACACATAAACAGCACCTATTGTCGCCAATTTCAGCGTCAACTTAACGAGTGAGCAGAATCTCACCAGACCAAGCCATGGCTCTCATCTCGTCCACTGAAGGACAATCCGTCAGGCGGCCTAAAAGACCTTGAGAAGCGGCCATCTGCAAAGGGTCAATGAGACATCTTGTCTGTGAGATCGAAGAACGCACGACTATGACTAAAGCATCATTTTCGCTCGTAATTTGTCTGGCCTAGAGTCAGGGTACAATGCGGGCAGATGAACTAGCTACTTACCCGACCCAGGATGGCTCCATTTGTTCGACTGAGTAGTAGTTCTGTGGATTGGCAACTGAAGACAAAGCAGGAATCGAGTGTGAGTTGATGGTGAGTAGTGTAGACATTGTGGCTGCTTTTATGGAGGATAGAGAGTTGAGAAGAGATTATTGTTACGTTCTTCGTGTTCAAGCTTCGAAGAGCTTCAAGACGGAGGTGATGTTAGTTTCTAGAGGTTTTAGAGCTGTAAAAGCGTGATGTAGGAATGGTACGTACCTTTAAAACAATTTTCGAGAGCATTATCCCCAAATTTCGGAGTCTCGTTTCCGCTACGGGATCTCATTAGAAATCTTGGATGATCGACCTGGGTTTTGTTGAGAGGAGACGAGGATGTCATCCGCAAGGACTCAATGCAAATGTGAATGTTCGTGGGTAGGTCTGTGTCATTTTCATTGAACTTGACTCTTGAAGTCTGAAGATCAGCTCAATCAGTGGTTCGAAACTCCGGTTGCAATTACCCTTCCATCAACTGGAACGTCTTTGCTAAGTCGACGAGGGAAATTCAGCTCCCTGCAGCTGCCTCTCGAAGCTTCTCCCGTCAACCTCGAACCTTAAATAAAGTTCGAGGGTCCGTGCAGGCGATTTGTGACTTCTTTGGATCTGCTGTACCTCCACAGGCAAGTGTACATCCTGAAATGATGTCAGTCAAGGATCTATCCGGCTAGTGGCGAGTAGAAGATGTGCTGGACTCACGTGCTTCCAAATGGACCTTGAGGTCATGACGACTCTGGCTCAAATGTCCTTTGTGAAAGAGATTCGTTCATACAGGGTTGTGTGTGCGTAATATATCACTTGACAATCAAAGGCAAGGCTTAGGG
>MU271235.1:109931-129072 GCA_021432655.1 Atractiella rhizophila | reverse complement strand
AGCTTGCTTGCTTGGGGGATGTCCACCTTCGGCTCTTTCCCGCTCTTCCAACGATCGTAGCAGAGCACGATTTTTGGCACGCCGTGCCTCAAAGCGGGATAGGATTCCCCGGCGGTCCGTTGAGATTCGCCCGCACCGTGGAGGAAGAGGAGGAGTGGCCAATGACGCGTGGAGTCTTCCGTATAGGCGGGAGGGAGGGAGAGGTAGTACGTGTATGAGAAGGCAGCTGGGGAGATGATCTGTTGGTGATAGGTGAACGAGATGTGGGTAGTTGTGGCATATGAATGTCCAGGATTGAGCAGAGCCTTGGAACTTGAAGGAATCATTGTGATTGATGAGTGAGGTTCTGATCCTTGGTGGCCAGAGGGACGAATGTCGAAAGTCACAATGCTCGCCTTGCAGGGACGACGTCGACCCGTCGTCGGAGATGCGCAGACGTGGGCAATGAGATATTAGAGCGTGATCTCTTCGTCCTGCCAGCGCCTACTTCAGCTGGCCTGACCTCTTCCCCCGCTCTCACGTCATCTGACAGTGTTTGACGTAGCCATCAAGTTCTCCCTGTCATAAAAGGAGTAGAGACAAGGATTCCCCCCCCGTGACACCTCATTTCGATCTTTGAGACTCCTCCGCCGACTACCAAATAGTATCAACAACTGCAACCAAAAGCGAGATCATGCCTTGCAGGTTCGCTGCTCCAGAATTCACTCTGAAACTGCAATGAAAATGGAATCTGATGTGGATGCAGCAACGACAAATGCAGCTGCTCCGGCACTGCTGGTGCCCAATGTTCCTGCGGCAGCAGTGCGTTATTGCTCCTCCAGCCTCCTGTCCTGAATCGAGAAGGTTGACGTTATCGTGGATGAATGCTAGGCTGCTCGTCTTGCGACGCTGGCAAGTGCAACTGCGGTCAGAAATGAAAGCAGATATCCCTTTAACTAGGGGTTCCCTGTGCGTTTTCTCTTGTGCAATCTAAACTCTTGCTGAAGAAGACGCAGAGCACGATTTCCCAATTTCGAATAATGTACTATTAAAGATTGCGAGACAAATGAATCACAAGAGATCAGTTAGCCCCTATTACAGGTTCATATTACAGGTTCATATTGTACCTAGCTTTTGATGACGTACAAGTTGAGGAGAGGACGACCTAAAGCCTGAGAAAACGAACCAGGTCAAACGAAAAAGAGGTATTTGCGAGGCGTAGACGTTTTCAGTGCTGGTGCAGCAGGTCCTCCAACATTAAACGCGCAGATGTGAGCACGAAAGTTGGCCACAAAGACCAACACTGGTGTCGATAGCTATAGTCAGGAATCCGCTTTGTAACAACGTGCTGAAAGAATGGCACTGTATGAGCAATCCTCCGATCCTTCAGAAGAGAAGAAACACCACACTCTCAGTGACGGTCACCGGTAAAAAAGAAATCTAGCATGTACTGGCATGTACTAGCGGTAGAAAACACGTTTTTTCTCTTGCTGGGTGGAGGCTTCGTTCCACACTTTGAAGCCTGGGATATCCTGCTGCTGTTCAAAATCAATCATGCCTGGACCAGCTTGAATGACTGGTTATGGCTGGAGAAAGAAATAAGCAGGCCAATAACACGAAAAGAGACGCTTTGATCGAGCTCACCTTATGTACACGTGTTACGTCAACCTCGAGAATATCTCCCGACTGGGAGACCTTGATGAGGTCGTGGGGAGTCGCGGGTTTGCGCAAACTGACAGTCTGGCAGCGTTGCATGGGAATTTGGAACAACCCGCAACTGGTCAACGACCATCTCACTCTCTGGTGAGTCTTCCGGTGATTTCTCTAAGGTATTAGGCTATACTTTACTAGGAATAACTCCCTGGGAACTTGCAGCTGCTGGTTTGACGCCTTGTAGACACTGGAGACACCCTTATGACGCTCTCAATGGCTTTCGAGACACTTCTGGACGCTGTGGGCTTGATTTGAAACTTTGGCGGTTTTTCATCAATTACATCAATTACATCAACCGCATCAGCCAATTGACGAGTGACAACTACTAGCAAATAACCCAACTTGCGTCTGCCCTGCCCAACCGCGCACGTTGAACAACGCAATCAACTTGTTCCACCATCCAATGAGTGCCTCAGCAGTTGAGGGGTATTGCAACAGGTGTGTTTTTCTCTTCCACATGTATCCTTCCAGTCCCAGTTAGCTGCGAAAGCTTTTGAAGCTCACGCTTACTATTTCGCCCTGCTCTGCAGCCACCAACTTTCCTTTCTTATTCCATCCCTCAATGCATTTTGATGTCACAGCTATGTTGCTTACTCCAACCCCGGCGTCCTGCTCTTTGACCTTCCTATTGCTTTCCTCCCTCCTTTTGTCCTGTCCTTTGTCCTCGAATAACCCAGATTTGCATTATCAAGCGAACAGAACGACCCGAATCCGATGTCCCTCGCCACGCACTGCTTCTTCTCGTTCGCATTTGTGACATTGGAACGAACGACATTCAGCAGCATAGCAGGTCTAGGATCGGCGTACGGGACATGGAGACAAGGCACTTACCACTGCGACGAAGCTAGCTTCTATTCAATCTCATGCCTTTCTTCGTGTACTGATCAATGATTTGGATTTGTTGCAGAAACCTCTCACATACGTCCGTCCGACCCTCCTTTACCACGAGATGGATTCGGCGCTGGACCTCGAACATTCCGATCAAGCTTCTCATTTCACAGCCTTCTCCTACTCGACGCTCTGCCTCCAATATCACCTCCTTACCCTCTTTCGGATAGATTGCAGTACTACGCGATTGAGGGTCTTAACGTCACACAAGGGCTTGTGGAAGCTCATGCCAAGCGACGGATTTGATGTCGTGGATGGGGGTCGGAGACGGAGCGGCTTGGAAGAGGAAGATGGCAGGTCCCGGTCAATGTTGTTATTGATAAGGTGCGCTTCTGACTTCCATGAACCACGTACAGCTTCTAATCATGGCAGTAGTCACTGTATGCTCTTAGTTGCATATATTCGCGCAATTACACGTCCTTATTCTTCGAACTTGAACCTGCAGCTGGAGAATCGAAGTCGCAGCGAAACTGAAGTCATACATGTGTCTCCAAACCCACTCCTTCACTGTCATCAACGAGATCGTCGTCTGCTCCCGGCTCACACGAAAAGTGTGTTTCTTGTTTGTCGGAGTGGTGACGATGCAGGATCCAAACAAAGGTATCCTCTTTCTGATCTTTTGCTTGGAAATGCCTATCAAGTTACTAAGCCACTCCAGAGGTATCAGTCGGTATTGGGTAGTCCAATAGCACAGGGTTTCCGACTGATAATCGCTCTCGAGCTGTTGGAGCATCTGCGCAAGAACGAAGAGACGGTCTCGAGATTTATCCATGCAGCTTTCGCCTAAAATATGTGCGGGAATCCGCAGATAATGGACGGCTTCTCCGAAAATTGTCTGTCCCGCTTCGTCTCTTGCCTGTCTTGCCTTCAGATACTTATGTTTGTGTATAGCAGATGACAGACCTCGAATCTCCGAGCACGGCGCGTGTTTTGATCTCTATTCCTCTCGAGCCTTCGGCAACGAACCATGTCACCATTCTCCAACTTACAACGGCCCCAATGCTCCCATTTCGCGACCTCTCCTTCCAAGTCGACTCCCGTCAAGTCACAGTTTTGTGAAGCACAAAGCTCTCGAACAAGGCGAACCTCCTGAATCCACTCTGTCCAGTATTGGCTCCCACGGAGTTCTCCCCTAAGCCTAGTAAGCGGAATGTAGGGGTATCGAGGTGAGCACACGCCGTTCTTTCGTCCTACCGGCTTGAAGGTTCGGAATCGGGAAGTTGTAGCCGTAGAATTGGGGGGATAGAGGATGTTGACAATGGCAAGGCGTTCCTGCTCCAGCGCTTGATTCAGTAAGTTTTCCATATACAAACGATCCTGGTTAATCCGATCCTTCAGGAATCCAATCGTACTCTCCATCGGAAACTGTGAGTAGAGAATTGGAGGTCCCCACCACTCTATCCAGTCGGCGACGTGAAGCAAGTGATGCATACACATGGGAAGACGAGATATTCGATTATGCTGATCGTAAACAAAGACGTCCTCGAACCGTTGCGCGAACCTGGCGAACCTCCCCTTTATGTCCAGCCTCTCCTGCTCCGTTATCGAATGTTGCCAGGACATCCGAGACGCATACACAAATTCATCAATTGTCGTCTTGACATCCTCCCCAAAATTATCGAACAATGACAGCAGGGGAATCAGCAGCCAGTCGAAGATGTCCCACCACTCATGCATCTTGTATTGAGTGTTTCGGAACTTATCGACGTTGCGAGGAGCTGACTGAGAGAAGGCGTAAGGAATGTCGTTTCGGGCGGCTTCGACCAGAGTTCCGATCTCTTCCAGGACCTTTGGAGACGGATGCCATTGTTCCGGTAAGTCCTTCTGCTTGTTCGCTCCCATTAAACAATCCCAGATTAATTCCGCATTGTTCTTCCAGTTAAGATGAGAGAGATCTCCCGGAAAGAACGACCACGGATCTCGGAAAGTCTTCAAACCAGAGGCGATCGAAGCCATCATTACCCCTGTATCCCTCGCTACCTCGCCTCTCGACGTTTGGCTGGGAGCAAGGGCCAGGTCCTTGAGGGCCTGGAGATAATCGTCGGTCGTTCGAAGAGGAAGGTTTTCAGGGTCGTAGCTTGTTTGTCGATTGGAAGGAATCGTTCCATCAGCTTGATGCCTCAGTGTGAGTGGATAGTAGTAGTGGCCACCAAGTAGTTGACCAATGATTCTACAGAACCGACACCCACACTTCCCTTGATGTCCCGTGAGTCCATTCACTTTAGCCGACCCCAGCATATCAGCTATGCCTTGCTCAGTCTCAGTCTAGTTGTCACAACCATACGCACCAAGTTTGTTAATCAGCCATCCTTTCCAAATGAACCACCCTCTCTTCGAAGCATCCCACATCCACAAACCGCCGCTCAACGACGCCATTGCTCGATAGAAGGTACTGAAGAAAGAAAGGATATCGACGGGGTTGTTTGGACCAGGAATTCCTAGGGTGAAGAAGGTACGAACTCTCTTGTATCGTTCTGCGGGATTAAAGGAAAGGAATGAGAGGATAACAAACCAGATGTTGCTGTTTCTGGTTGCGTGTATACTCGCACCGTCTGTTGAGGATATGAATACTGATTCTCGCATATCTTCCAGGAAACCCGCTTCTTTTTCGACGAGGGATTGAGCGACCGTTCCGCTTTCGATATCGACATATTGATACTTCCTCCCTAGCTTGTCCATGAGCGCTTCAGTCGCGGCCAATGTCTCCCCCATCCTCCGAGCAAAGTTCCCCATTTCTTCCGCTGTTGATGGCGCCTTAAACATCGCCTTGATTCGTGCGATTGGATTACAGAACAGGAAGAATTTGCGCGCCTTGCTCTGGAGTTTGGCTCTGATGTTGGGGAAGCCCGTTCGACTTGTGGTTGGACCGTTACGAGGTTGCTCGCAAGCTTTCTCAATTTTCTGGACTTTGCGGGAAAGAGGACACTTTTCGAGATGGGAATATTTCGCGTCTAGGAAAGACGCGAGTTGACGCACATGGGCAGCCATTCTCCTTTCAGCCCACTGAGGTCTTCAAGCATGTGGTTGGCCTCCGTGAGTGTCCCCATTTCCTTGCCAGAGTTGATCCAATTCTCGCGATGGTCCTTCCAGCTTTGGACAGTTTCGTTATGCTGACATGCACACGGAACTCAGACAATGTGTTGCGCTCCTTTTCGGACAGAGGGCGAATGTCGTCGGGTCCTATAGGTCGACTCCGTGTTTCGCTTTCGACTTCCATTTGCGGAAGAAGGAGTTTTCGCACGTCCCTGTTGCTCATTGTGAGTATTTTTCGATGCTATTCTCATATCCAAGCTTACTCTAAAGTAGTGTCCTTGTTCAGTTCAGTTGCAATGGCTAGTCCTCCAACGCTGTCGTAGACAGGGACCTCTTTGTCTTCCTCTTTGTCGAATACATATTCGTCACCTTCCACCCCGTCCGCCTCGCCCAAGATCCCTTCCATCCCAGCATCGTCTCTCTCGCCATCTCCCTCCTCGAATCCCCGGCTCAAATCCAAGCCACCGGCAGCCATCAGATCATCGTCAGGAGGAGCTTCTTGGATATCATCGACGTTGAAGATGTCGTTACTGGGGACTGTATCTGCAGCTCCAAGCTCCATATCAACATCCTCACCAGCTGCCCCCGATGCCTTTGTGTGTTTCAAGACCGTTGGACGAAGCTTCAGTTTGATTCCAAACGGGATAGTTGTTTCCCCTCGTCCAACACGGCGACCCTCTACCTTTTGAAGAGCGATATTATCCCTCTCAAAAATTGCATTTGCCTTCGTCGCTCGCCTTGCTTTTGCAATAGCCGTATTACGGTCACGGGCTCGGGGCTTCTGGGATGTTTTGTGGTCAACGGACTGGTTTGAGGTCGTCATTCACTTTCGCCGGTGGAGGTTAAGGCCAGTTCGCTTATAAGAAATAGAATGAAACTGAGAGCGATGAAATAGATGGGGCTTGATATAACAATACGTCGCATCATAAGCTCACTGCAACAAGGCCATCTTGAGGTGATTTGGGTAAGATAGAAACGTTATTATTTGACGTATTTGACGTGTTTAACGCCGACTTAGCAGAGCGTGTCACGACATTGATTTTGGAAGTCACATTTCCTAATACACAATCCCCTCCAGTTGATAATCCCCTCCCCTACTCCCCATCCGTTTCAAACTGTATATCTACATGTAGGCTCTCTTCTCGATGGAGGACGATACGTCAGAAGCCGCTTTTATTGAACGCCTCAACACGGCAAGCAAATACCAACTCTTGAATCACCCCTACGTTGTCGAGCTTAGGAATAGGATTTTTGATTTAGAGGTCAAGGTGGAGGAAGTGGAAAAATGGAAAGCGCTGTACAGGGAGCGAAATGAGGAGGTGGAAAGGGTCCGGATAGAACTGGACAAACTTCGGATTCGCGGTCCGTCTATTCCTAATACGATTTATTTCACAGCTCCTCCTCCCACACTGAGCAACCCATTATCCAACTCTACCGCAACAGTCTCCCCAAGCTACGTGACGGAGACGATGGCCTGGAGCCCACAGTATGATGAGGTCTACGTCCCCATCATTGATGAAGAGCAAGCGAAGGAACTAGGAATCTACTGGAAACGACAAGACGCCGTCCAAAACACCAAGAGCGCGCATCAGAACAACTCTCTGTCTCCCACCACCTGCCTCTTTCATGCCAAAATCGAAGACGAACAGATCAGCGAAATCACGCCGCTCTCACAGTCTGAGGCTGAAGTTATTCAGCAAGCCGCTTCCACAATGTGCACTCAACACCTCGACAGAACGGAAACTATCAAAGGACAAAACCCGAAGACTCTGAATCGCTGTCTTCGTAAGCTGGAGGAGAAGTATCGCTCCGTTCTGTGTCTGGGCCAGAGCGATTGGATGGGGAGGATCTTCTTCGAAAGAGCTTTAAAGAACAAGAAGCTGAAAGTGGGCGAAGAAAGGAAGAAGGTGAAGAAGAGATGCGCGGAGGAGCAGGAAGGAGGCCAGCAGAAGAAACAGAAAACTGGTCAAAGTCCAGGTTTGTAACACCCTCTACTCAATATCTGTTGCTGACATAGTGCTCAGATGAGGGCTTTTCGAAGACGAAGAGAGTACAAAAGGCCATAGTCGCTGTGAAGACAGGCATCTTCGTTTTAATACTGATGTGATGAATCTGACAGTTGTTGGAACAGGATAAAACTGTGAATCCATCCGACTCAATTCACGCCATTATGTTCGTTACCCTTTCCAAGAACACTGTCTCACAGTAAGGGATAGAACAACAGAAAAACCCAGCGAGACTGGCCAAGACTTGGTCCATGGAAACAGGCTCAAGAACGTACTTGGTATTCCCTCTCTTAAAGGATGCTTGCATCGAGCTGATATTATATTTTAGATGTCCTCAAATCCAAAGTTCCACACGACAATGCTATACGAACGAACCTATCGTGTCTGAGCCTCTTTGTCGTGGGAGGGACCCCTCCTTCCGCCTCAGTTGATGGTCTTGTCGCGAAAAATGCTACAGAAAAACTGGGTGCCTCTGTGACCGGAGCTTGCCATGATTTCGACGCTCCAGAAGGTTTCGACGAAGAATTGTTCCAGTCTGAAGACCTTCGATTAAGTCCTCGCGGAGACTCGATTGGTCACAATTCGTTAGGAGCTTCTACGCTCTGGCAACTGAGGGAGTGGAAGAATGTCGGATCTGTGGCAAGTATCCAAAGCCTTCTGGAGACAGTGAAGCAGGGAATCAACGTCAGTCAGCGCTTTTGCGATCGATATAACACGGCAGTGAATTCGAATGATTCCACTGGCATGGCGACGCCGTTCCTTCTGGATTTCAATTATCTAGGAAGATTGGCGGAAAGTCTTTGTCTCGCATGGACAGATGGAGGAGGAACTACTTCATCGGTATGTTTATTGCTCTTTCTATGGTGTAACTCTAACCGAATAGCCTAGCAGACACAATCAGTCTCAACCATCCTCGATCAACTCATCAAAGGAGAGTACAATGAGGCAAACAAACTTCCTGCAAGGTCGTCATACCACGATCCACATGATGACTTGCAGGTTCAGGCCAAATCCATCCCTGATTACACAACGTCGATGTCCCAACCAAACACGAACCAAAATCCGTCCGACAATCCGCAATCTCAAGATCCAGCCAATCCAATCTCTCCTCCCGAATCCATTCCTCCTACAACAAAGCTCCACATCGAAGCAAAAACGAGGAAGCGCCCTGCTCCACGCAAAGAGCCTGCCAATAGCCAACTCTCAAAGACGAAAGAAAAGAAAGCAGTAGGTCGCAAAGTTAGCACTCACACCGAAGAAGAAATTGCTACTGCCAAAAGTAGGATCAGTATGATCGAAGGCATGGTGGCAAACGAAATCAAGGCATTCGCACAAGCTCCCGAGCGAAAGTGGGGCACAGAGGATTTTAAGATCATGTTACAATACAACGTGAGCATCTTTTCTCTTCCTCATCTATCCTAACTAATGAATTGCGTTACAGCCATATGAAACTGTCTCTGTTTCCCAATTCAAAACCCGCGACAGCAGAATTAAAGAGCTAGTTCGCATATTTAGCTCTCGTTGTGCTTCTACATCTTCCGCATAAAGAATATTCTAAAAGTTATTTTTATAAACTTATCCTTTCCATTAAGTCTTTCTTTGCATTTGTATGATTGTCAAGACTTAAAACGCTTTAAAGTGAAAAATTCAGGTCAGTACTCGCATCACCTTCAAAGTTTCTGTAAAATGCTTTCCACTTCTTAACGCTATCTGTCATATGATTGTTTTGTCATTTCAGTGCCACTCAGTTCGGTTACAAACATGTCTGTACCTTCCGAGATAAAATGAAATCAATATTGTTCGAATAGCATGCATATCGTGAGTTCATTTTTAAAGTAAAGCAGTACCTCAAGTGGATAGTGACAAACTGATTGCAATATCTTATTTTCTTTGTTTTATTATCACATTTACACGGAGCCAAATCTCAGAATCAGAAGTTGTTTTTTTTGTAATGAAAACAAGTACAACCTTTAATCACAGAAAGGATCTTCAAAAGGAAACGGTCTTCGTACTTGTCTTCCGGTAAAGTCCTCCAAATCATCAATGCTATGCTTCGCATAGGTTGCCCATGTTTCCAATAGTTCCCACTCATCCTTATTAAGCTCTCCTTCTTGCGCCAGGACCTTATCCATCTTATCCATACTCATTCTCACACGGTCAATCCATTTTTCACACATCCTGACGCGCCTATCCTTTCGAACGACGAAGCTGTCTTCTGCGATAAGCTCTTGAATAACCTGATTGACATCGAACGAGTTACGTTCCATGTGGTGAGGAGGCTTGAGGAGTTTTTTGGGGATGTATCGAACCTGACGGTCTGCATCACAGTTGGCGAAGCGTCCATGAAAACAAAAACACGTACTACCCCACTTCCTGATGGTATTCGCTCTTTCTTTTTCGTCCGTAATGACATTGATGCGCTCGGGGGTCTCTAAGATAACTTTTTCGTAGTTGCGGAGCTCTTTGGTGGGAGGAGGTGTGCGCCTGAGTAAGGGAAAGCACTCAAAAACCGAGTAGATGAGAACAAGGGGCGCTTACAAAATTCGAAACTGATTGCGAAATGGATACTCCTCCTTAGGCTCCATGCTCTGTTCCGGGAGGATATGTTGTTGGTGGAAACATGCCAGCAACCAAAACTGTCTCGACGCGACAGACGGGCGTCGTGATCTCATCCAATCAGCGTCTACAGAGTGTCCAATCAATCGGTTCCGCTAATGTGGCTTTTGTTTTTGCTAACATCACCGCACCAACACAACCACCACCTTGCGCCACCTGCTCCATCCTGCCGTCCACGTGCTATCCACACCTGTTCAATTCTAACCGCGCGATATCTCAATGGTTATTCATCGATAAGATCTTTCCGGAGGGGGTTTGGAATGAAGGATTTTTAGGCACAGTCGTGTGAGTATTTCTGCTCTAGATCCTATTGGGCACCAGTGAATAGCTTGCTCATTGTCATACTGGTCAAGTTGAAAGAGCATGGCTGCAGTATTCAATAAGCATTAGCTGATGCAAAGGTTCTTCAGTTCAAAACCTATTCTGCAATCATGACTGGATGGATTTCGTGATCTACACGGTATGCCCTACAGATTCACTTCCCCTGTGCATCTTCTCGGCACTCACATCATCTTTGCAAGAAATCAATCAACCAAACCAAACCAAACCGATGGCAAGTTGATATCGTACGCCGATGAACCCACAGGTCCGGTACTGGTGAGCAATTGTTCATTTGTTTGTTTGCATTTGCATGCCCTGTTTAACGAGGTGTCAGGAAGCTTTTCTTCGCATCACAGACAAATGTCGAAGGTTCGTTACTTTCCGTTTGCATGATGATACACTAACACACAATTGGCTTTTGAACCAGCAGAATGACCATTCTATTTCTAAACAACATCTACAGCGTTGTTGCCGTACATGGTGAGTCTTCTATAATGTCTGTACTTTTTTGTTGGTACATTGCTAACACTATGATTAGCACGTTCAACTATCTGTTGGGAGTTTCCGGTTATGAAAGTAAGCACGAGATATCGAGTTTATGTTTAGGCTGACTACTTACAGGTTTCCAACTTTCAACTTCCTGTTTCGGAATTCGAGTCGCGATCGATGCGGTAACACGCGAAATAGCGGGATATTGGGGACAAAGAAGATTCTGAGGTAGAAGAGCGAAGCATGCATGCAATGGATGGAAGTGGAACTGGAATTGGAAGAGGGACCCAGAAGGGTCTAAGGAAGTCTAAGTGGAGTCCTGCGAGTGTCTAAGCAAAGTCTGAAAAGAATATTTCAAAGTCCGAGCAGAGTCGGCAGAGGGTCTAACGAGCATCTGATGAGCGACCTGGAAGAGTCTGAGACAACCTTTGCAAGCGTCTCGAAGGGTTTCTGTAGTGTCAAATAATTGTCGAAACAGCTCAAACACTGTCTGATGAGCATCCCAGCAGAGTCCCAGATGTCCTTGCTCAGTGTCTGGCGAGGGTCGAAGGGAGGAATTCAAATTAGAGAAGCTGCGTCTCGCGAGCGTCTAAGCGGTGACAAAAAATTTTTATTGAGTGTCAAACAGGCGACGGAATAACGTCGAAAAAAACGTCGAAGTACCGTCTAAACAGAGTCTAGACCTGTTCCCGACAGTGTCTGTTTCGCAGTTACCTCAACTTTTATCAAGAGTCTAAAGATCGCCTGCGCAAAAGTGCGCAAGCGTCTAAAAAGCCAATAAATGCGTCTTTTCAGTGTCAAACCAGCGGCTAGATTTGGCAGAAGACGCTGCTGAGACAGCGTCCAGTCTAAACAGTGTCTACAAGGTGTCAAACCAGCAGCTGCAAGTTCCCAGGGAATAACTGCTGATGTTCCTCTGTCAGGTACATCTGCGCTACAACCTTTCAATCTCTGAATTGAGACATCGAGTGAAGATGACGTCCAGCTCCGTTACTATACCTCTCGAGATTATTGGCGTCATCCTTGCGTTCCTTCCTACCTGCGACTTGCTTCAATGCCACTTGGTGAGCGCAGAATGGAAGTCGCTCGCTCGTCCTTTGCTCATTTCGAAAACGACTATCGTCTTTGACACTTCGCACGACCCTCTTAAAGACGGCGGTTTTCAGCGTTATTTATTCCGATTGCAACGATTTTTCGACAACGAGCTCAACTTTCAATATGTACGAAGGATTTCGATGAACGCGTTTGCATTCACATTCAACCAGCCATTGTGGAAAGAACCCGAGGGCGAGGAGAAGGATCTGATGGATAGAAAATTGTGCGGCGACGATGGTTCGAATATTTTGGCTCGCGATTATGTTCGCTCGTTCATCGAGAACGCGTCTCCTTACATCACCTCCTTGACGTTTGAAGTTGACTTTTTCGCCTTTTTCGGTTGGGAGTCCATGCAAAAATGGCCGTTTCCTTCTCTGCCAGCTTTGACAGACATCAAGATCCAATATGTTCCTACCCGATCTATATCTGCCATATTTCCCCTGCTTGGGGCGTCACGACAACTAAAATCCTTGGAATGCACCTTTGGAACTGCAGACGTCGATGTAGCTGAACACAGTTTCAAGTTGCAAAGTCTTTCCTTGAATTCTGCAATTGTTCCAGCAAAGCTTCCTTCCCTTTCAAATCTAAAGGATCTTCATGTCCACGCTATAGGAAGAACTCCAGCAGAACTCGGTCATGTCGCAAATCTGCTTCAACTTGCTTCTCCTACAGTGCAAACCCTCAATCTTGCACTGCTCCACACTCAAAATGAGCACAGGCATCTTGTCCGATTCCCCGTTGTTTTCCCTCGCTTGAGGCAGTTGAGCGTTTCCGGACCTTCCGACCAACCAAGGCGCCTCGACGTTTTGGAAGTCCTACCTTTATTACCACATTTCCCAACTATGGACATCGTCGCCATCAAACATAGTGCAATATGTCTTAAAGCTCCTTCATTCGAACCTTGGGTGTTTAGACCCATAAACGTCTTGTTGCAAAATTGCGACTTCAGCTACACCGGATTATCATCTCTATTTACCACAAAGCGAAACATGATCTCCTTTCATGTCGCTCCGCTCGAAGGGATCCGGTCCCAGTCCGCCATGGATATCTTGCGCTTTGCTAATGATTGCCAGGGATTTCTGCAGCTCTTCGAGTCGACAACTGCCAGCGATCCCATACGTGATATGGAGCTCCTTTCCGTCGTTCCACACATACATTGCACATGCTGTCTTTCCATCGTTGGTTTTTCGGCTGGTGCCTTATTTTCTTTCAATGGGAAGGAAGATGCGGGAGTCTGGTTGGCTTTTGCCGATACTATCAACCGTCACTCGTTTCCGGGGATCCAGGGATACTCTATTGGGTCGGAAAGAGAGCCTGTGGAGGTTAGGACTCAAGCAGGGAGAGACGCGATTCGGGCCTTAGATTTAGCCGTGGAGCAGCAGAATGTTGTGCCGTTGAGCACTTTTGTGGAATACATCGAGGATGACGCACCTTAAAATGACGACTCGATGGCATCTGGCTGTTAGAGATCCCTCTTGGCTAGCATGCGCCGTCCTGTAGCTTCGAATATGTGTTGTATTCATCTGTTATTCCTTTTCTTTTACCAAGAATGCGGTTATCGTTGTAGAATATTGTTAACAAAATCGAGTGTAGCGATATTATTGAGCAAATAGCAATGAAAATACTTTATCCCTTAGCCTGAAAATCCAGCTTCATGTCAAAGGCTCACTTAGTTCGTACGCATCGTACTGTTGTCAGATCGCAGTTTATACCACCCTGATGGTTCTACCGTCCCCTTCTCTTAATAATGCCACCGTAAACGCCCAGCGAGTTCAAATCGTGCTTCGTTCATCGAGATTGACAACCAAAATGTTGGTGCTGACCTATAAGAATTACATTTGTCTAACAGCATCAAAAAGAGAATGAGAGACGTACCATCTCTTCGACAAAGCTGCGCCAGCGCCGACTATTACGGGAAATATTTGCAATCTAGTTCCCAATCGCATCAGCAATTGTCCGAAAAACGCGGCGAGTAAAGAAACCTACTCCTCAATCTTCTGCTTCCACTTATCGTCCTTCTAATCTCCTTCGTCCTCCTTCTCATCGTCCTTATCGAACAATCGCATCGCTGAAGACAGAGAGTCACTTCCCCTGGTCTAGTCGTGGAATGAATGGCGGCATTGTTCAAATCCCAGAGGAACGTCTAGAATAGAGCAGCTACCCGAGGAGTCAGAGTCAGAGACACCGAAATGACGTTCGAGTGAGCGGGACGGTGCGCTAGAGCGGCCGCGGATGAGAGAAGGGACGGAGCGAGCAAACGCCTCCGTCTATGCCCCTGCCCATCAAGTTCCAATGATAACCCTTCCCGCAGGTTGCAGCAGCCACAAACGTCAACTATTGGACGTTAGGTTGCTGTTGGTTGCGCTTGTGAGCAGTGACAATCCGGATCGTCTGCCATTTAGACCCAAGACTTGGAGCCAGCGTTCCAGTAGTCGGTCGAGGCACCAATTGGGATGGAGGGAGAGATGTGATCCGAGAAACAGTAGGGAGGGCCGATTCGAGCCCTGGCGGCTTTGGAGGTCGTCCACTTCTAGTGTTTTCGGCAACAACGAGTTTGATATGAACGTCAGTGGGAGGGAGTGACGGACACGGCAGGAGGAGGTAGGAGCAGAGCGAATTCATGTTGAATCTACTTGTGCACTTGCCAGTGGTCACCAAAGCCCGCAGTCGTCTCATAGACCAGACGGATTCATCCTCACCCGCTCCACAAAAAGCATCAATACACCTCTGCAACCAAGACAGATTCGAGACTCATGGTAGCGGAGACTGAGACAGATTCATGAAGTTAAACAAGATTTGGACGGATACTAAGCAGATGGAAGGTTGCTAGTTATATAACCTAGGATGATGATGTGTGGAGTCGGGTAGAAGGTAACATGAGAGGGGGGCACTGACGAGGTCGTCCTCAACTGGATAGACGCAAGGAGGCACAAGTGGATGTAAGAGAGGTTATAGGATGGTGGATGTCGCAGGTCGTCGCAAGAGTCTTTCCCCACCTGCCTTCAAGCTTAGCTTCAAGGTTGACCGCTCCGACAACATATCAGTGAGCTGTGCCTGCGTCGGACAAGTGCTAATAGTGTTCTGTTAGGCATATCTACCTTAAGAGCTTTCAATCGCTGCATCGGGTGCTCCATGAGGTCCACTGCACCCGTTGAGATCATTGGCGCCATTCTCGCCTTCCTTCCTACACATGACTTGCTTCAATGCCACTTGGTGTGCGCAGAATGGAAATCGATCGCTCGTCCTTTGCTTATCTCAAACACACCTATCGTCCTCCACTTTCCGCATGATCCGCTCAAGGCTATCCGTTTTGAACGTTACCTATTTCGATTGCAACGATTTTTCGAAAACCAATCTAATTTTCGATACGTACGAAGCATTTCTGTAAACGGAGCCTCGTTCACATTCCACAAGCCTTTGTGTAAAGAACCATCGGAGCCGTGTGATAAGGACGGGAAGAACAACCTCGCAGAATGGTGCCAGGAATGGTTCTGTGAAGGATCGATTTTGGCTAGCCACTATGTCGGCTTGTTCATCTCGAAGGCAGCTCCTTACATCACTTCTCTGACATTTGAACTCGACTTCTTTGGATTTTTCTCCTTCCGAACCTTGGCGAATTGGACCTTTCCTTCTTTACCAGCTTGACAGGCCTCACTATCCATTATGTTCCTGGTCAACCCATATCTGAGGTATTTCCGCTGCTCGGAACGTCGACTCACCTCAAATCCTTGGAATGCTCCTTTGGGACGATAGATTTTGATGTGACCGAACATAATTTCGAGCTGCGAAGTCTTTCCTTGATCAATACGGTTGTTCCAGCAAAGCTTCCTTCTCTTTCAAATCTCAAGAGTCTTTGTCTGCACCCTGCAGCATGGACCCCATCAGAGTTGGGAAACATCACGAATCTCCTTCAGCTGGCTTCTCCTACACTGCATGACCTTGATCTTTTGCTCCCTCCGACTCGACCTGAACACAGAAATCTGCTCCAGTTCCCTTTCATATTCCATCGCTTGCGTCAGTTGACCGTTTCCGGGTCTTCGGTGGAAATGGAAGATCGCTACGACATTTTGGAAGTCTTGCCTTCACTTCCAGACTTCCCGTCTATAGACACTGTCACCATCATAGCTTGTGCACTGAAACTCAACATTCCTTCAAGCGAACCTCGTGTGTCTAAATCGAAAGCCGTCTACTTGCAAGGTTGCGACTTCAGTTACGGCGGGCTATCGACCCTGTTCAAGACGAAACGAAGCCTGATCGTTCTTCATGTCAATCCAGTCTCAACAGTTGAGCCCATGGACCTCTTGCGCTTTGCCAGTGATTTTGAGGGTTATTTGTCGTTATCCGATCTAGCGTCAACCAACAACGCACTCCTCGATCTCCCGTCGTCGGTTCTTTCCCTGTTTCAACACCAAAAATGCACTAGCTGTCTTTCCATCCTCGGGGTGTCGGACGGTTGCTCTCTTTCCTTTAACGGAAAGGAAGATGGACGAGTCTGGTTGGCTTTTGCCGATATTATTGGCCGTCATTCGTTTCCACGGATCAAGAGATACTCTATCGGATCGAATGCGGAAATGTTGGAGGTTAAGACGCAAGAAGGCAGGAATGCAATTCAAGCTCTGCGACGTGAGGTAGAGAAGCGAGATGTGCAGTTGGAGCTTTTTGTGGAATTCAAGGAGGATGATGCTGCTTGAGGTGACGGCACGACAGCATCTGATATTTGATGGCGGAGGTGATCCAACTTGATCAAACAAAACCATGTAACAATGCGGTTTTCTTCCTTCCTTCTACACCGGATGGCAGAGTCTGGCTTTTTGTGGACTTCGTGGATGACAGCCAGGCTTCCGAATGGGATTCTTGGCCGGCCATCTCATCTTCAGTTGCGGCATCGTTTGTGTTTCTGTCAAGTTGAACAAATAGTTAGCGAGTCGGGTTCCCACAATGTTTGCTGAACACTGATAACAGAATCCATGGTATTACTGAATAAATAGCAATAAAGCTCTAGTAGCTACTTTTATGTCCTGAATCCTGCATTTCAGCTCCGACAACGCGAAGTCCCGAGAACTCACTTATCTACTTCCTCATACTTCCTCCAGCTACCGTACTTTTGTTCCCAACTCCCAATACCCCCGTTTGAACGTGACGAGCGGTTCACACATCCCTCCATCTGAAGGTTCGTGTAACCGCACAACTCTCGCGATCCAGAGCGTGCTTTCCTTCTCCTCTTCCGCCCCATGGGTAACGGGTATGCTGCCATCCACGACATGCTTCAACTCCGTCCGCGTCCTCATCTCTAGGTCCATCCACCGCCGTTTCCCACCCTCTTTCTCCAGCAGTGCTACCTCCGCTCTTGGGTTCTGCTGCAGCGCTGTGTCCATACGTCCTCCGGTGAGGATGGCGAAGGAGACAAGGGGTGGAGAGAGGGAGATGGAGGAGAAGGAGGAGAGGAGGACTTTGTGTGTCGGCAGCAGGGGAGAGGTGAGCGTGAAGATGGGCTGGGGGACGGAGCGCATGAAGTGACGTAACGCTTGAGGAAGGGACGAGGCTGTCATGATGGTGCTTGTTGCGAGTATTACCTGGATGTGAATCGTCACTTAATGCGATGACCGTGACCCCAATTGGCGAAGCTGCTGCCAGCTTGTCAACTCTTCGTGCTCTTGAGAAGGCTGAAAACTGTACAGGCGATATACACCGTCACGTACTGTGCACTCAGTATTGTGCTATGCAAAACGTAGATGAGCACAACAAATTCGCCCACACGCTCCTGACTCTAAATTGTTGTAAATGTCGTTTCTTGTCGTTCGCCAAAAATTGTGCCGCTGAAATATTATCGGTGCTTTCCGACTACGACTACAAACCAAATCATAGACTACGGCAGGGCATAAATAACTCCATATTTCTAGCATCAACTTTCTCGTTGTTGATTGAGAGCTCTTGTAACGTTATAAACTTTTCATGGGAATCAGAGGGGATCGCAGGCCAAATCAATATCCGTGTATGCATTGTCAAAGCCTTTCCCAAAACTATACACCGGAGAGCAAAGCCACCACAACATGGTCTACCATATCGTGGATGTCGAAACCTAGAATCCCATGGACACTCCAAGTTCTCAAATTTGAGGCGAAGGTTCAAGCATGCGCCTGATATTACTAAAAGGTAGGAACAGTACACTGAATTTTGTCGGGACTTTCTGTTAGGACGATGGCAGGGCTTCGCACTGTTTGTGGTCGTGAGCATTGTGGTTATGGAATTTGAGAGATGGAATCTGGAACGCACCGAGTTGAACATAGCCTCGACAGTCTCTCCACCGGGATAAAACCCTGTTTTCGCTCATTAGTTCAGAAGACACAGCTGAGGGAAGTGTCAAGTCTCACAGAAAGCAACAGCAATAATGACATAAACATTGAACAGAAGAAACCCTTCGAGCCACTACTCACAGCATCAGCACAAAGCACAACAAGCAGGTTGCAAGAGGAGAACAGGACGTACGTTACTTTTTCCATCTTGAGTCGCGTACCCAACAATCAACACGCTCAGGAACAACACGATGCTCTCAAACGGGTCAAAAAGCAGAGAGAGCGGTTTCCCGATGATCCAACCGAGGACGACGAGGAGGGGAATGACGAAGAGAGAGATTTGGATGGAGGAACCGACGGCGACGGAGATGGAGAGGTCGAGTTTGTCGTGCATTCCCACCGTTACAGCCTATTCTCATTTCATCAGTAAATCATCATGAGGAGTGAGTAGAATCAACGCACCGTGAGATGTTCGGCTGCGTTACCAACGATGGGAAGCAGGATGAGACCGACCCATTGCTCACTGATAGCGCCTGTGGAGGTCACACCATTGATCGAATCGACGAGCCACTCGCTCGTCACGCGCCGACCAAGACCGTGACACCGACCAACATGGTGAGAAGCCACGGGCCAATTAAGGGTAGGGACCTCTTCCTCCTCCTCCTCCTCCGGCTCCTCTCCATCCTCCAAGTCCGCCGGGGCCTTCGG